>RJWH01003716.1:0-137469 GCA_004363575.1 Solenodon paradoxus | reverse complement strand
TGCCTCCGAGGGACCCCTCCACTTAACTGTAGCCTGGACTGTTCCCGTTCTCCCATTCCTTCCTTATCACCAGACAAGTTAATGTAAATCCCTTGGGGGCATGAATAGCACCCGCCCAGTGCCTCTCTGCAGGGGCTTGTGAATCTTTGATTCCTGTATGGTTTGTGGCAGCTGCTTGCTGATCCAGGCAATTTTGGAGAGCCTCATTGATTTGTAATTTGGTTACTGGCAGAATGATTTTCTCTGGGTCAGAGGCTATGGGCTGGCGCAACCTTTGCCGACCATAAAACACCACAAGACTGAGCTTTTCAAGATAAGTTTGCAATTTTTTTTATGTGTTTGTTTTGTTTGCTGGTTGGGTAAGAATACCCATTCGGTGACTTTTTTTCCTTTTGAGTTAACACTCCTGTTGGAGAGTGAATGGTGGGAAACGCTGAAAATTGACACGGGAGCGCAAGGTCAACTTGATGGAGCTGGGCCTGTTGAGCATGCTGCTCAATGAGTTCTAGTTTGCGTTTTGCTGCTGGAGTTCGATTGTTTCATAAGCTCCCCATTGCTGTAAAAGATCTCTCCCACATAGATTGACAGCTATGTTGGTGATATAGGGCTGAAGAGTTCCCATTTGCCCATCAAGTTCTTGTAAGAACAGTGCTGCTTGTACGTAAACTAAAGCGGCCCGGTAGAGGAAAACGTCGACACTCTCCAAAATTTTAAAGACAAATTGAAAAAGGGCTACGCCCCTTTAGAAATGGGGACCCCATGGTAGCGCTCCCTGATTTTTTCCACTTTAGTCCTGATTGATGGGCCAGTTCTGATAATCTGTGTGCTACTAATGCTTTCTGAGATTCCTCCAGGTGCTGCTACAGACCAGGGCCTACTCTCCTGGGCCAGATGACACCAACCTCTGACCCCCTCCCCTTTACGCCCCACCTGTCAGCGGGAAGTAGCCAGAACGATCACGCCACCCCTTTATCCTATCGAAGAGGTTGGAATGTTAGGCTGGCCCAGGGACAAAAGCAGCAGCGGCCATGCCCGGGAAAGGCCAAGCCGGGGAAAAAGATGGATGATGTCAGAATAAGGGATGCAAACCCCACACCTGGATTCACAGGGCCAATCCCAATCGCCATATGGGAAGCCCGCGAAATTCCTCTGCTTAAAGAGTACCCCTTTGTTCTGTGCGCGACTTCCTAGCCCGCGACTTCCCTGCCCTCTGCGGACTTGGGAGTTTCGCCCGGGTGTGCAAACCCCAATAAAGCCCTGGCTATTCTACATTTTTTGTCTGATTGAGCTTGTCTCCTCGCGGAGCCCAGAAAAACCTTACAGGCACCTTCAGTACCCCACTTACATCAATAGATATATATAATATAATAGATATATATATAATTAACAAAAAAAATAAAGACATTAAATGAAGAAACAGACCATATGAACTTAACAGACATATGCATAATATTCTATTTTAACAAAAATATGTATTATTCACAAGTGTACATGGAATATCTCAAGAATAAACTATATCCTGGAACATACAGAAATTCTCAATAAATTTGTCATGAATGAAATTATGAAAAACATCTTATCTGGACAGAAGGAGGTGAAACTAAAGGTGAACCACAAGAACAAAATTAGAACAACCAAAAAGATGTGGAAATTGCACAATATGCTGTTGAATAACACCTGGTTCATTGATGCAATTACATACGAATTTTCATTGATGCAATTACATACGAATTTAAGAATTATCTGAAAGAAAATAAAAATGAGATGATCTACTAGAACATGCTGAATGTGATGAAAGCAGTTCTGAGAGAAAAGTTTATAGCAATACAAGTTTACATCAAAACCCAAGGGAGATCCCAAATAAAATATATAAGCACACACCTGAAAAACCTTGAAAGGGAAGAACAAAAATGTAAGTAGAAGGAATAATAATACTAGAGTTGAAATAAATTAAATTGAAGTTTAAAAAGCATACAAAAGATCAATGAAATCAAGAGCTGCTTTCCTGAAAAAGTAAACAAAATTGAAAGACCTATGGCTATACTCATTGGAAAAAAATCAAGAAAACCTCAGTAGCAACAGTTATAAGTGAAAGAGATGAGAATACAACAGACATCAGAAGTAAAAATCATAAGACTATTAAGAATGCCTATATGTCAACAGATTAGTTAATCATAGAGAAATAAGCAGAATTCTAGAATCCTGAAACCTCCAGGATGATATAGATTACTTGAGCAGACAACCACAGTAATTGAAACATTAAAGAAGTCTCCCATGAAAACAAAAGCCCAAGAGCACTTGACTTCCCTAATAAACTCCACTGAACATTCAGAGAGTCAATTGCATTCTCCTTAACTCTTCCACAAAATCAAAGATGAGGAAGAACTCAAAAATACATTCTATGAGGCTAGCATTACACTGATTACAAAAGTAAACACAAAGCAGATTCCAAAATACAGCAGCATGAATAAGAATTGCAAAGCAATATAGAAACAAAAATACACAACAAAATGTTGGAAAACCAAATTAAACAACACGTTGCAACAATCAAATTCATGATCAAGTGGGATTTATTTCAGAGATGCAAAGCTGGTTCAATATGCACAAATCAGTCAGTGCAATGCACCACATCAAGAAAGGAAAATAAAGCATGATATTATTATATCAATAGATGTAGAGAAAGCATTTTGGAATGTTTAATACACATTCATGATAAAAGAGCTAAAAGATGCATACAAGTCACATAATTCTGCATTGTAAAAGTAGTATATGATAAACTAAAAGCAAACAACTTATTTATGATGAAAAATTAAAAGGCTTTCCCCTAAGATTTGAAATAAGATATGATACCTTTTCTCACCACTATATTTCAACATATTTCTTAGTAGGTTATCCACCTGAAAGTAATATACAGATTCAATGCAATTACCAGAAAATCTCAAGGAACATTTTTCAAGAAAATTGAACAAACAATACTGAAGTTTATATAGAATCACAAATGGTATTTAATAGACAAAAATATTATCAGAAAAAAGAGCAAAGTAACAACAATACTTGACTTCAAATTATACTACAAAGCAATCATAAAAGTAGTATGGTATTACAACAAAAGTAGATGCACAGATCAGTGGAATGAAATTGAGAACTTAGTAACAAATCCAAGCATAAATGGACAATGGAGAAATAAATGTGTGGTCTTTTCACCAAATGATATTGAAATTTTGGGAACAACTGAGTGAAAATGAAACTAAATTATTCATAGCACCATACAAAAAAAGTTTACTCAAAATGATCAAACATACAGACATAAAATTCAAAATCATAAAACATAGAGGAAAATGTAGGAAAAATGCTACATGACATCAACCTCAGAGACGTCTTTGGGACAAGACACGACAAATTAAACTAAATTAAGACTAAACAATTGGTACTGCATCGAAGTAAAAAAGTTTCCATACAGTGAAACAAACCATCAGTAAAATAAAAACATCACCCATGGAAGATATTTGCGCAATATACATCATATAAATGACTAATATCCAAAATATATAAAAAGGGTCTGGATCCAAGATGGCACACTTTTTTAGACCTACTTCTCGTTTCCTTCCCATAGCTACATCCAAAATACAACTATTGAGTAAATACAACCTTTGAAAAGGAACTGAGACCAGTACCTCCATAAAGAGGAAGGAAATGCAACCACATAAATGGCAGGAGAAGCTGAATTCTCTTGTCCTCACACTACCCTATTAGGAGAAACCAGGACCATAAAATAAACCAGTGATAACAGACACTCTGCTTGAGCTGAAGGGCTTTCCTTCTTAGTAACACCATCATATCTAGGACCTGGCTTTCAATTGTTAAGCAAAAATTTCAGATAAGGGTGTTAATAGGGATAGACTACTTGCAAACCGAGATGCTACCACAGTGAGGTGCCTGCTAGAGACCACAGGAAAATCCTCTGGGAGAAGTGTCTACCTTTTCCACCATTAATTCACTTAAATAGGGAATTGTTGACTCTCAGAGCTGCCTCTCCCCATGCTGCCAGGGACAGAGAGACAGGTGAACAGTACCCAGGAAAAAAGCTGACTGATTTTCAGAGGAAAACTCTGTTCTTCAGCTTTTTCTCTCATAAGATACTTTGGAGCAGCTGCTTCTACCCTTCTGAGGATATGCCAAGCAACTTTGCTATCTGCTTAGTACTCCCTAGAACTTCTAGACATAGAATTTGTTTATCACCCCTTCAGGAAATACCTCTCCTTAGAAACTAAGGAATTTTCACAGGGAAGTGTAGAGAGGTCCTTGGCTCACTCCTGCACATGGCTTTTTCTTCGAAGTGTGGACTGCTTATGGGTTGGACCCACAACTCTTGCATCTTGCTCCATGTATCTTGATCGTCTTGCCTATGATTCTAGGGGAAATCCTGCTTTTCCTGACCCAATTCCATCTGGTAGGCTGGACTATCAGGCCTCAACACAAAACCAACTTTAGAGCTTCAAAAATTCTGATGAGTGTTGAAAACAAATAACTAAAAAAAAAAACCAAATAAACCCAGCTCTCAAGACCAACATCCAGGCTTCTACTATTCTAATTAATAATATAAAACAAGGTCTTTCCACCAGGAAAACCTAACTTATAGAAATAAGCAAATAATGCCAAATCTTCATAAGACAGAGAAATACACATGAAATGATGACAAAAACAAAACTCCGGAGGGAAATCTGACTGTAATAGACTTAAAATTACCTGAAGAAAACATTAAAGCAATAGATTTAATGACACTCACTGAAATCAGGCAAAAATGGACTAACATAAAAAGCTACAACAGAGACAGAAAATATGAGGCAGTTGCAAAAAATTAATGGACATAAAGAGAATTGTAGCTGAGTTCAAGAAAATAATAGAGGGACTCAAGATTAGGATGGAAGAAACTTCCAACAGAATCAGTGAGTTAAAAGTTAGGGCAGAGTCCCAAGCAAAATAAACCCAAACAGACTTTACCAAGGCACATTGTTATTGAAATATCAAAAAAGATAAAGAGCTAATCTTAAAAGCAGCTAGAGAAAAGTGTTTCAAAGAAAAGAACTCCCATAAGACTCTTGTGGAATATCTCCCTTTAAAGGCCAGAAGGGAATGGCATGATAAATTAAAAGTGATAAATGAAAAGGACTTCCAAACAATGATACTCTAGTCTGATAGTTCATCAAATGGAATTGAAGGAATGATAAAAAGATTTACAGAGAAAAAGGGGAAAAATATCATCACATGAAATCAGACAGAAAAAAACACTAAAGGAAATTCTATAAAATGAAAATAAACCCTATTTAAAAGCATAAGTCATCAAAATCTGCATATATAATTATAAACAGCAATTATAAACTGAAATAGAGATACTAACAGAATAAAACAATAGTGGGATACTTCAAGATACCATTTACAACAATGGGTGAATAAGCCAGGCAGAAATTTAACAGGGAAATAATAGCTTTAATTATAAAATTAGAGCAGGTGGGTTTAACAGACATACTGAACATTTCATCCAACAGCTGCAGAATTCACAATTTTCTTAAAGGCCCATGGAAAATTCTCAAACATAGACCAATCACATGTTGGGAAACAAAACATGTCTCAACAAATTTACAGATGTTGAAATCATACCTAGCATATTATATGTTCACAATGGCGTAAAACTCCCAATCAACTTTTAAAAGAAAGCTGAGAATTTCCAAAATATATGGAATATAATAATATGATTTGGAATGACACAGGTAAAATAGGAAAACAAAGGACTAACAAAATGCTTTTGTAGATAAATAAAAATGAACTCACAAGGTACCAAAATGTATGGAATGCAGCAAAAACAGTTCAAAGAGGGACATTTATTGTAGTCAATACTGACATGAAGAAAGAAGAAAAATTGCTAAATGAGCACTCTAAACCAACATCTAACACAACTAGGAAAAGGAACAATTTAAGCCAAAAGTCAGTAGACAGAAGGAAATGATTAAAAAATAGCAGAAATAAATGAAATAGAAATAAAAAGACAATGCAGAATATAAATGAAGCCAAAAGCTTGTTCTTTGAAATAACAAACAAAATTGACAAACCTTTGGCTAGACTCACTAAGAAAAGGAGACAAAAATCAAGTAGATAGAATCAGAAATGAAAGAAAATTTACAATGAATGCCTCAGAAATACAAAGCATCATAAAAGGCTACTATGAACAGCTTTATGCCAGTTAGTTAAACAATCAAGAGGATATGGAAGGATTTTTAGAAACATACAGCCTGACAAGACTGAATCAGAAAGGGAAAATATTAACAGAACAATCACAAAGCAAGTGAATTGTAGTAATCAAAAGTCTCACCCAAAACAAAAGTGCAGGTTCAGACAGCTTTTCTAGTGAGTTTATTCAAACTTTTAGGGGAAAATTAATACCTAATCTTCTCAAAGGTTTTCCAACAGTTGAAGAACAGGGAACACTTCCACTTTATTTGAGGTCAACATTACTTTAATGCAAAAAGCAGACAAAGACATCACCAAAACAGGAAATAACAGAACAATATATGTATTGAACAAAAATACAAATATCCTAAGAATATTAGCAAAAATAATCCAATAATACATCAAAAGGATTGCCTATTATGATCAAGTAGAATTTATACTGTAGATGTAAGGGTGTTTCAAAATATGCAAATATATTGCTAGAATACAACACATCAAAAAGATAAGGAAAAATATGATCATATGCATAGATTCACTGAAAGCATTTGACAAGTTTCAGCACCCATTTATGATAAAAATTATATAAAATTAGGATATCAAAGTAACATATTTCAACATAATAAAGGCCATATATCATAAACCCACAGCCAACCTCAAATTCAATGGTGAAAAGTTGAAAGCATTTATTATGAGATCAGGAAAGAGACAAAACTGTTGAATCCCACCACTGCTATTTAACAGTGGAGATCCTAGACAGAGCAATTAAGCCAGACTAAAAATAAAACGAATCAAAATTGAAAGAGATGATGCTAGAAAGCTATCACTAATTGCAGATGATATGATAATAAAAGAAAACTTAAGCAAAAATTATTTAAATTGATCAGAAATTATAACAGTGACAGGCTACAAAATTAACACACAAATATCTTGTACTTTTATATGGAAACAATGGTTTGGATTACAAAATGAAGACAGCAACTACATTTACAATAGAAAGAAAAATAATTGAATACCTGGAATATACATAGCAAATGATTTGAAAGAAAAACCAGTATAGTAAAAAACTATGTCTTTCTTTAATTAAAGAAAAAGAATACACAGAGATTCAATGTTTTCCAGTGCTAATAGTTAAAGAGAATTACTATTGTTAAAAATGCTCAGCTCATCTAAAGCAATATGCAGGTTTCATATAAACTCCATCAAAACCCATCTGTTATTTCTTTAAGGAAATAGAACAATAAAATATCCAAAGCAATCATGAGGGAAAATATTAAAGTGAAGGTATCAAATTTCCAGCTCTTTAGCTATACCACAATATGACAATGATCAAAACTATATGGCACTGGAATAAAAACAGGCACAGGATATTTGAATTATTAACAGGACAAATGAATTACTAGAAACACATTCACACATTTATAGTTAATTTGTACTAAAGGAGACAAGAACATATGATGGAAAAGAAAGTCTTTTCAAAAACTGATGCTGGGAAAATTGGACAGTTATATGCAAAAGAAAAAATCAAGACCACACTAACACCATATAAAAGTTAATCCAAAATGGATTAGAGGTTTGATTGTAAGACTGGAAACATAAAATGTTCAGAAGAAAATATAGCTGATATGTCCCATGATACCTGTCTTACAGAGGTCTTTGGAGACTCACTTCTAGCACTAACAGAAACGTAAACAAAAGGGATTACAATAAACACAACATAAGAAGCTATCAGCAAATGAAAGAGCATCCTACTTTTTGGGAGAAGATATTTGTGCATTATACATATGACTAGGGCTTAATATTCAACATATCTAAATAATTAATAAAGCTCAACACCAGAAAAGTAAACAGCCCAATAAAAAATGGACAGAATAATTGGATAGACATTTCTCCAAAGAAGACATGCAGATGGTCAACAATCATAAAAAGATGATTTTCCTCAGTTATTTTTAGGGAAATGCAAATCAAAACAATGAGATATCACCACCTGAGAGATTGTCTATAATCCAAAAGTCTGGACAAGTGTTGGTGTGGATATGGAGAAAAGGAGTGTAAATTTGTTCAACATTTATGGAAAGCAGTATGCGGATTTCTCGAAAAGTTGAGAAAGAAAATCCCATATTGTTCCATCATCCCACTTCTGGGTATTTATCCCAAAACAATAATTCAAGGAGCTATATGCACCCCTATGTTTATTGCTGTATTATTTACAATAACAAAGAATTAGAAATTATTTAAGTGCCAGTCCTCAGATTAGTACTTAAAGATGTGGTATATAAGTACAATGGCATACTATACAAACTGAAAAATCATGAAATCCTGTCATTTGTGGCAACATGGGTGAAGCTATAGGGGATTATACTAAGTGAAATGAATGAGAAGGAGAAAGACAAGTATCAAATGTTTCATTCATATGTGGCAAATAAAACAAAGGAATAAACAAAAAACAACCCTTGGATATTGACAACAGAACTGAGGTCACCAGTGTAAAAGGGGTTCCATTCTTCCAGGAAGGAATTGTGTGTTTAGGATTTTTGTGTATAGCATCCATGAGCTGTAGCAGTACAGACGGCATATCAGTGTGATTAAAATTAGTAAATAGCTATGCCTGGGAATGTGTTTGTCCACCAGGACAAGAGAAAAGAACACCAAGTAAGAAACAGATTGACCCCCAAGAGTGAAATAATGGGGATATCCTTAACTACAGTCTCCAAGAGAGACATTATAAGAGACATTAGCAATATAGTTTCAGCATTCAAGATCAATTAGTGCACAGGTTCCTTCTTGAACAGCTGTAAACATGTTTAGTGTCATTCTTTTCTGCAGAATAATATTCATCTCTTGGTCAAAGAGCATCACTGCACATTACATTCAGTTGTAAGGCACAAGCAGTGTCATTCATTAAGGCAGTTATTGCAAGTCGATTATGTCTGCTAACCATTTGAGGGGAGAATATTGTTGAGGATACCACTAGTGTATGTTTCTTCCAGAGCTGTTAGTATTTGTCTCGGTAAGTTTGGACACCCATGGGTGCCATTTTTTCACACAATGCAATGAGTAGCAGGTGTTGGGATTCTACCTGTAGGGCAGTGAGTCACTCCAAACAGTTCCATACAGAGTAGCTCACCCAAGACACCACCAGGGATACAACTGGAATTCTCTAAAACCAGTTAAAGGTATTTTGCCTATGGTGTATATTTGGGGGGCCTGGCAGGAGCATGCTATTTGAGGACATGTTACCAAGTTGTAAGGTTTGCTTGTTTCTGTGCAACTTCAGCCCAGGGTTGGGTTCAGAGGTTCACTGATGCAGTGGTCCCAGGGCACTGGTGCTCATGTAAGCATCTGAAAGTCTCATGTGACTGGAAAATCCATCCCTCTTATGAGTGGGTTCATCTTTCAGTAGGCCATTCTATCTTTTGATTATTCTAGGCCTGGTTGATTGTAAGGCAGGTAAATCCACTAAATGACATGACAATTTTTGGCTCATTGCTCCTTTTGCTGTCTGGCATGTCTCATTTTTCATTGAAGCTATAGGGCCTCTATAGGGTTCTCTGCAGTTTCTTTCAGCCATTGGATTTGGTTCAAGGTGCTAGCTTCTTCAGTGTTTCGTTATCGAAGATAAATGCTTCTCTTGGCCACTGCTGGTGCTGGCATCATCAAGATTTTGGGTTGCACAATCATGTCTTGAATTCACTCCATGATAGAAGATATTGTCTTCAATGTCGTGGTTGCTGAGCCTATTAAAACCTCAGGGACAACAGGGCTTGGTATGCTGCATTAACTTGTTCAATGAGACTGCAGTGGGCTTCATGTTCTTTTCACACGTGAGATCAAAACCTGATGGTCACCCTTGTAGGTCCTTGTTTTTGCCAGAGGCCCCAGACATATCTATCCTGGGTCACGTGAATATTTAGTTAACAGAGTAGAGCTAAAGCTATAATTCCCAGTGATTTCAGTTTGTACAGCATGCTCGGTGGCCTTGAAGGTCATGTTCTGTTTCCCCCCCAATTACAGGTGGCCCTTTTTCAGACTAATTATATAGTTGCCAGATTATCTGAGCACATACAGAACAGATGTCCTCCAGTACCCCAATATACTTCACAATTCCTCCACATGAGGACAGAATAATCTTATATTTTATTTATAATGATGGCTGGTAACACCTCTGTCTCATTCAACTAGACAACCCATAAACAATATGGCAATTTAATTCTTGTAGTTTGTTCTGATCCATTGTTTCTTCCTTCTTCTGTAGATGTCCTATAAGGAGGGTAGATGTCCTATAAGGAGGGTGGAGAGCACAGTCTTCCAAATCTGTAAGTGAATTAAAGGTTAGCAAAACATTATATAATGAAAGATAGCAATGAATGTTAGCCTTCTTATTTCTAATTTGATTATTTTTGCCACCTGCAGTTGGCAAAGAGCTTTAAAACAACCATAGTCAAAGATGTACTTATAATTTGATTAATAATCTAACATGAACCCTTGTTTAATTTTGTGACATGTAACTCCTTAGAATAACATTGAGAATAACAAGTACAGCAGAACATATTAGATTTTTAGAAACTTTGTATAATTTAAGAATGTAAACATTAGTCATTATATCTTTATATAAACATATGCTGAGATGGCTATGTATTAACCTGTATTTTGAAAATGCTTTCTAAAAGAGTTTATTATACTAATTGAGTTCAAGATTTTTTGTTCCTATTTCTCTTTTCATAGAGAGAATCATTTCTTCATATGAGATATTCTAGGAATTCTCTAATATTTTCCATATTTTTTTTAAAAATTAAAAGCTTATTCAGAATTTGCTTTATGAAGGTTTGGAAAGCTTGTCAACACGTTAGAAAGGGTTTTTATTACATTTATATAAATTGTAACATTTGAACAATTACCACATGTAAAACAAAGCAAAATACAATAAACATTTATTCTCTTCTTAATGTGATCTCCACACTAATTTAAATTTCTTTTAAATACCACTTCCATAAACATTTTTCACTTGCATAAATCTTCTCACTGTGACAAAATTCATTTAAATTCTGCCTTTAAATTACTTTTGATCAGTCATTTTATTTAAAGACAAAATTACTTTCTTTAGTACTATTTTACAAAAAAATAAACCTACGGCTTTCACAGTTTTGTATTAACAAATACATCCTCTTTCTTTTACTTTTCTTCTCCTGCCTACTTACTATATGCATTTATTTTTCTGTCATCATTTAGTGTACGAGGTTCTTAAAAGAAAATGAAAAACAATGCGAAATTTTTCCAGTTCATAGTACTCACAATGTATCCTTTTTCATAGTTGAATTTCCTCAGCTGGCATGACATGCATATGCACACCAAACAAATGAATTTAGGTAGTTTTTATGTAGTTCATCATTTTATTTTAGTAAGCAATAATTTATGAAGGTACCTTCCATGAACAAATTAGATACGAATTAAATTCGGCAGTGCCATTTGTGATTTATGACACATACGCAGACATACACATAGACAGAGATCAGTTAAACTTGCTCCTGAATGGAGGTCAGAGTCTTGGAATCTTATTTTAATTTTCTGTGTAAAAGTCTTGCATATATTTTTTATTTCCTGTCATCCTGCTTAAAATAAAACCAACAGTTAAAGAAGTGGTCTTGAATTTTAAAGTGTCCATTCCCTTTCTTTTTTAACTCTAAACTTGATAGTTATATTTAAAAAAAAAACAGTTGCAAAAAGGTAGTCTCAAGTTTGTTTTTTCCCTAGGAACATTTTCTGTATTCAGATCCACTTGTCTTGCTGTTACCTTGGTGGAAAATATATCAAGGTCATTTTATCTTTCCTTTTTAAATCACATAGTCTTTTTGTTCCAGTTCTTTTCTTTGTCCAAACTGTAGGGTTAGTGATATTTTTTAGGAATATTTGGTCAGTTCCAAAAACTGAAGGCCAGGCTCCAAATGATATCAGAAACATTTAATTTTGAGTTTAGCCCATTTAAATCCCATACCAACATTTTTTCCAATGCAACACATACATATCTACGTACTGGGGTTAATGACACCCAGGTATTTTTTTCTGTTTAAGTAGCTGAATCTTCCTCCTGGAAAATTTGTAGCCATTTTGAGTCAGAAAAGTAAGAACTTTTACCAGATAATGTCCCTGTGTCTTAGTAGAGAAGAGATGAGCAGGTCATTTAGGTCTGTGTTAGCTGACTGGCATCCCAGCACTTGAAGTTGTTTATTCATAGCTAGTCAGAGAGGGCACACCATAAGATCAGCCCATTGAAACCATTAGCTGCCTAGCCATTTTGATGTTGTTCTTCCGTATGCTATACATGCTTCTCCTGTGGTCACGCTGGCTGGAATGCATGTCTCGTTCCATTCTGGTTTGCAGACCGCAGCTTTCACCGCAGCTGTGCTGTAGTGGTCTCCCCAGCTGCCTACAGCAGGGACAAGATACAATGGAAGGGGCTGCCCTGGTGTTCTTTGTTCTTTTCTTTCAAATATTTTCCTATGTCATGCAACATTTTGAGTACACCCTGATCTGTGAAGGTAACGTTCTCCCAATCAGACAGTGACCTCCAACTATTCACAAGTGTGACCATATGGAACCCTATATCTCCTCTGGTCCACACCAGGATTCCTCCCAGTCTTTTCCTATGTCACACAACATTGTGAGTAGACCCTGTTCCATGAAGGGGACATCCCCCCAGTCATGCAGTGGCCCCCAGCTATTAATAAGCACCCACATATTTCCACTACTTTACCCCAGAATTCCTTCTGGCCTTTCCCCAAAGGTATATCCATTTTGCCATGCTTATCAGAAATTCCAGGACTATCTTGCTGACTACACCAATTGTTAAGCAAGTGTTCACGCTAATGGATACTAATGCCTTTCTTAGTACATCGTTAAGGGAATCACAAGAAGACAAGGGCAGCAAGAACATGGACTTTATCATACTCACGACATGGAATTCCAATGGCAGCAGATTGTTCATGCTTCTGGAAAGCTACCACATTGTCAGCAAGGAGTGGGGCTCTTTTATAGGGGATATCAGCATAGGGAGGGTAGTGAATGGGCAGAAATAGTCACGTGGGCAAAAATAAAGAATAGTCAAGTTGGCAGGGACTTTAGAATTACAGGGCAGAACCTCTTGGTCAGTGTGGGTAGAGGCAATTATCATCCAAGAAAGTTCATCTTGTTACATTCAGGTCCGTGCTCAGCTTTGGTCAACCTCTGAGCCCACTTTCAAGGTTGGGACATGGATTATGTTCTCATGTTACCCACACATATGTGCTCTATAAAATGATATTTTTTCTATTTTTGATAACTTCTCATAACCATATTTGATCAACAAGATCTTTAAGAAGATCTAGAACTTTTCTAACATGCACCTCAAAGCTCTTCCAGGCTTTATCAATCACTCAGTTCCACAGCTACATACACATTCAAATATTTTCTACAACGTTAATTTATTTTCCAACATAAAACTTGTATTTATTTTTTAGGATTGCTACAAGATACAACTACAAGATGCAAACTACAGAGTACAGAAAACTGGCAGGTCAAACAACAGAAATTTATGTTCTTTGGTGTAACCTGGTTACCTAGTAGATGTCTGCCACCTCTGGCTGAGAATAAACCGTGTACATCCGAAGGACCCAGGTTCAGAACATGGGGTTAGTGTCAGAACCAACAATGAATTTCTAAATAAAATAAATAAAAATACTTCTTCCTCTCTCTTCCTGTCTGCCTGCCTACTCACCTTCATTCCTGCCTGAATCTTTCCTTTAAAAATATTTATATTCTCTCAGTTCTGCATGATATGTAAGATATTAAAGTCTTGGCAGAAGCCTGTTTATTCTGAGTACTTTCCTTTACTTGTAGATGGCTGTTTTTCACCTATGTCTTGATGCTATCTTCTTTCTGTAACATGTTTCTCCAAAGTTCCTCTTCTTATAAAGGTAACAGTTATATTGAATGGAGTATCAATCTTACGACTTTTTTTTTAACTTTTTTATCACTTTAAATTCCCCCAACTTAAAGCTGAATTGTTTCTCAAAATTCATTTTTGCATTTTTGTAATTTTTAAATTGTTTTTTATCATCTCCTTTGTTTATGATACTAATATGATATTCAGAATAATAGATTTACCACACCTCAGTAGGTTTTTATCTCTCTATACTCAACAACAGAGTTCTAGTGTCTGTCAAGACTGTCATTTTTTAATTTTTCAACATTAGGTTTCTTATTCCATCCCTACTCACTTCCAACTTCTGGTTACCATACTGCCAAATCCTTTGAGTTTTGTTTTAATTGTTTGATTCATTTATTTCTTTACATTCCACATATCTATGAAACCATCTGGTAATTTTATTTTTCTTTATGGCTTATCCACTTCCAGTTCTATCCAGGTTGGTGCAAAAGGAATAATTTCATCTATTTTAATAGTTGAGTAGAAATGCGTTGATTATAAAAAACACAGCTTGTTTGCCACTCATCCATTCATCTATAGATGGGAATTTAGTTTGATTCCATGTCTGTTATTGTGAATTTTGCTGCTATAATTGTAGGGGTGCAAATACATTTTGTAATTAGTATTTTTGCATTCTTTGGATTTATACCTAGAAGTGAAATTTCTGGATCAAATGACAATTCCATTCTTATTTTTTGAGGACTCTACTGTTTTTCATGAAGTTCTCATTAATTAACCTCACTACCAACAGTATAAGAGAGAAACTATCTTTTCTCCATATCCTCATGCACATTTGTTTCTAGTCTTTTTGATATAGACCATTCTCATAGGTGTGAGGTAATACCTCATTGTGGTTCTATTTGCTTTTCCCTGGTGATAAGTAATGTAGAACTTTTTTAATTTTCATGTGTCTATAGGCCATTGGTTTGCTTTCTCCAGAGAGGTATCTATTCAGATATTTTGTACGTTTTTCAAATGGGTTGCAATTTGTGGTTGTTAAAGTATGTGACTTCTTTATCTATTTTGAATATTAACCCTTGTTTTCCAATCAGTAGTTTAACACATAATTTAGTGGTAGTTTATTTTGTTGAACAGAAACTATTCAGTTTGACAGAGTAGCATTTATTTTATTTGTTTCCTTTGTCACTCCCCCAAATAATGTCATGGAGCATATCACCTATGTTTTATTTTATGTATTTTCTGCTTTCATATTGTATATCTAAGTTTGTATTACATTTTTAATTAATTTTTGTGTATGGTATAAAGGAGTGATCTAGTTTAATTTTTTTGTGGGTGGTGGCTCTATATTACCAGTACCATATGTTGAAGACATTTTCTTTTATAATTGCTTCTTAGTTTTTTTGGTCAACAATTATAAATTTTTTTGTGGGTGGTGGCTCTATATTCCCAGTACCATATATTGAAGACATTTTCTTTTATATTTTATTTCTGGGCTCTAAATATTAATTTATTGGTCTCTGTGTCTGTTCTTATTCAAATCAAGGAACCAATCAAAAGATGGAAATAAATGTGAATAACTGAACCATTACACTAAACCTAACAAAATGTACAACTCTAGAAAGAAAGTTGAACTAGTTGACTTTATGATTGGAAATAAATATGATTCAAATACCTTTTTCTGACTTGTTTAATAATCTGGGTTAAATTATTATAACATAATATTTTAAAAAGACTTTTCTGGTAGTACAATTTCAAGAATATTATACTTATTATTTTTATTGTATTTAAGTATGCATTGGAATGGTGCAGGATATATTTCCTTCTACCTAGGCTTTTAGATATTAGAGATATTTCAGCACTGAAGTTTCTTCAAAAATATCTTTCGCATATGCTAAACGGTTATTGAAACAATAGAAGAATCAATCATATAACTTTTACTTGGCTTTAAGAGTTTGCATGTCTTTTCTAGGAATTTAGCATGTCTCAGTTTTCCTATGTTGTTTTTATTGTTTTCATCTTTTTGTATTGTGACAAATACGGAAGTACCCATTTGGAACCAGGTCTTTATGTAGAATCCGTATATTCAAGAATGAACATGGCTCTGTTCTAGTGGAACTTATACTCCAGTGGGAAACATAGACTTTAGCCAAATAATTACATGAATATTTCCTTGATGGTATCTGAAATAAGTTCCTCAAATGAATGGTAATGTAATAAGAGTGTATAATTGCAAAACATAACCTACATGGTGTGAATTTTTATTTAATAGTTCATTATCTGATACTCCTGTGAGATCCTTTAATTACATTTTCTCCCTATTTATTTCTTATGGTTTTGGAAAATCCAAATGGACTAGTGAACAATAGATTTTGAAGAAGTAGCATAATAAAGATTAGATAAGGAGGCTAGACCAAAGGTTTTTTTTTTTATTTTCTCCCCAGGTTAGGCCAATCTCACCAAACAAGAAGAGAAATTTCTTTGTTTCTTCAAGTATGAGAATGTTTTGTGGATGCTATAAAGTAGCTATTACTTTTTATTACTCTAATCCTTGATGTTTTCCTTAATGTGTATCTACTCTAAATATGAAATAATTATGAAAAAATAATTGAAAACTTGGCATTTTTTTCTTTTGTAGTGTAATGATAAACTAATTTACAGCAAAAACCAATAGTTAGATCTGAATATTGAAAGAAAGCTTCACAGCATAATGACATATTATTTTTATGATGAGTTAAAAACTGGGGTGATTAGTAGGAATGGCAATTGTTGGGTTGTGGGAATGAATAAGTTGTCCCAAACTGAGAAGGCAATTTGAACCCAAAGAACATGGCAGGAATATGAGAACTGATAGTAATTTATTAGCATAACTTACATAGGGGGTCCTTGATGCTAGAGCTGATCGATGAGGCTTCCATCAAGTAACTATTTACACTGTTCTCAGAACTTAAGTGCTTTTTTATTTCCCTCTCAATATGTACTTTTTATTATTAGTTAACTAAGTAAGCAGTTTAGATAAAAGTACTGACATCAATGTTCTGAAGGCATCACATAGACAGCTTTATCCTACATGTTTATAAAGTTGTTTATATTCTGTGAATACAGGATTGAGTGAATAAAAACCAAGAACATGAGCTGATTTTTAAAAATTGCCTAGCCAGAAAGGGATATTCACTAATGAACCTAAGATGATATTGTCCAAGATGAGTCACTTTGCTTCTTACAATTTACAATTGCCATGTTTATATCCATATAATCTATCCATCAATCATTTTCATTTCTCTTACATACAGATAATGGAATCTCACTTTCAGTATATTACCATGACAACAGTATCCACCACAACACAGGAAGAAAATAATCAATATAATAAGAAAAATAGTTAATAGAACTGATCCCTCATCCCAAGGTAGTGATTGCAACCAAGGCGATAAAGAATCTACAAAGGACATTTTATGTGGAGCATAATACATGGCATACAATCAGTGTTGGAGGTGAAAAAGGAGCTACAAACCCAGAAATTGTATTACTTGTGCTCTTCAGTGTGGATCTGGTGCCATTTCAAGAGACTTTCCTGTAGCACAGATGGGGTCCAATGATGAGAAACAAAGCTATGGACAATAAGATATGTATTTAGTAGGAACATATATGGGCAGTCCTCCCCATATAATATTGTCACAGTTTGCCATTCACCAGACAACAGATTTATTATTTTAGGAGCTTTTTCAGGAGAAGTATACCATGTCCTAACCTTCTATTGGGGAATTATTAGTAGATAACACAATATGAGGATTAGAAATATGCTTCCATTGTAATAATCCTACCATTACTCCTGAGACTAATGATTAGGAAACTGCAACCAGACTATGTTGGAGACTTTGCCTAAAATAAACATGGATTTAAGCAGCCAAGGAGTCAATGGAATAGACTTAACATTCTGTAGCTGGAACAGGTGAGCATCCAACCTGCCTCCAAGGTGGTCACAAGGTTTTATGGTACAGCTAACAGGAAGGGCACTAATGCAAAATCTTCTGGATTTTAGAATACTTTGCAAGGAACAGCATTCTTTTTAATATTTTCCAAAATGCCATAGACATACATTATCATTATTTGCAGTGAAGACTAACAGCAACATCATATTTTTATATGCTCTTGTGTGCAGTGTCATAATCAAGTCTATGTGTCAGCTTCCTGGTTGTCAGGCAAATAGATTGGTTGATGAGTAAGGACAGGACACACAGTTAGTTGATTCCAGAATGATTACATTTTTTCCAATATGTCATTCCACAACCTCATGTCCTTAGACATTTTAGCCCATTATAGTCCATTCATCTTGTTGACATTTTGTTATCTATATGAATATTCCCTCATATACCAACCAACTGTCCATGACTAAAAATTTGGAATACTTTTATGCATTATTAACTAATCACACAACTGGTAATTCAGTCTATTGACTATTGTATAAGTGAACGTCTACCCATATAATATCTGACTCTAACTTAACTCTAGTCACTCTCTACTTTGCAGGCTGACCTCAACTACTTTCTTTCATATATTAAGTCTCTGCAGGGAGAGAGACCTCTCCAAAGGTATCTTATATAAGTTCATAGCCATCTCTGACACAGTGGGAGGTATAACAGGGAGAAGTTAGGTGACTAAGTCCAAGAGTTGATGCATTTCTTCAGATGATGTATTAATATTTTAAGTTCTTCATTCTTTTAGAAACACATCATTTCTACAAAGTACTACTTTGGGCACATGCACTTTTAGACTTTATGAACATATGTCTAATCCATTCCATTATAGGTAAAGAAGATTTCACCATTATGGACAAAGTATCAGTCAAAACTTCTGTTTTATATAAGGTGAGATAAATGATAAACAACCGTTATTTACTCATAAGCTTTATATAAACAAACAAAAAAGAATCAAATAAAAATAGTTTTTTTTTTTAAAAATACAGTGGTTAAAAGAAATTCAGGAGGAAAAGGTTGAGCATATTGGGTCATAAGTATCAATTATACAGTGAAAGGAGAATTTGACTGGTATTGGTAAACTTAATGTATAATATACAGATGTTAATTTACAGTGATACACACTCATTGATCTTATATAACGTGATGATGCCATGCTATTTCAATAAAAAAATCTAAAAGTAATTTATTTTTCAATTAGGCTATACTAATTTCAGCACCCTTCCACAATTAAGACCAAAACCTGAATGGCATTTTCTTTGTCCTATTACCACAAGAACCAGTCAAACCCTCTGGGGTAACCACTATAACTAATGGGCATTCTATTCCTGTTTAAGCAATTTCCAGAATCTGTACTCTTACTGTATCAACAATTTGGTCTATTTCAAGGATTTACTGTGTTTTTGTCCCCATCTCAGGAAGTGCCCTTTATTGAATGAATATACATATGTGTGTATATATGTATATACATACATATATATATATACACAGAGAGAGAGAGAGAGAGAGAGAGAGAGAGAGAGAGAGAGAGAGAGAGAGAGAGAGAGAGACACAGAGAGAGAGAGAGAAAGCACCAAGCACCTGGGGCCAAATGTGGGATGAAGTATTTCCAATAACCCAAAAGACCAACCAATTATGTTATGATGTTTTACAAGTTTTTTACCGTGATAGGAACAGCGAAGTCTTGTAGTTGTCTGCAAAAGTCACAGGCATAATCTTGATCTTACTTTACCATGCAACTGCTGAAAATTTTCTCTTTTTCCTGCTCCCTGGAAATTGCTAGCTTCGATTGATCATCCTTAGTGGAGCATAAAATCCTGCAGACTATCATTTCCCTTTGACAGTAAAGAGAGAGCACCACAAGTTAAACATCAAATAATCTATATAGTGAAACAACAAAACTGTGGGGTTGAGGACGAAAGTCCAATGTACCAAATCACAAGCACCCAGATTATGACTGATGGTAAGGCTATGCAGATACCTCAAAGGAAATATAAGAAATGCCCACTGTCCTGCTTCCAAAGAAAAAGCTAATTTGACCTGGGATACTGCATCTAGTGAAGTATTATCAAAGGCATTAGAAAGATTTGGTACACTGTAGTAAAGACTAACAGGTTTCTATATTAGGCACAGCATAATGGAGTGAAGGGATTGATTTATCTAGCTCTGATATGCTCTGTCATTGTTCAAGGACCATCGGGTTTCCTTATAGTTTAGTCAAGGTTGTTATATGGGCTGTGGGTGGGTTTAATAATCCTGGATATCTCTAATTCAACTATCGTGCAGTAATTTCTTGATGTCTCCCAGGTAGATGGAATTGTTTCAAATTGACAATTTATCTAAACATTGGTAGGGTTACAGGATTCCATTAAGCATAATCAGTTTGTATAATCTTTACTACTCATATAGTATCTGAATTTTCGGTGATGTTTGTGATATCAAAATTCTAGAGAACATCTATGCTTAATGTGTAACCAGGAATGGGGACACAAGCACTGCATACAATCTGAGATGGAATCTGTTAATCTATAAGTATAAAGTAATTGAGTTTGATTGTTTTAATCTTTCCTCATGGCCGTTGATAGCTCATATGGGTCCTTAACATTTTATGATTTATGATTCTGTAGGTTAAGGTACTTTCAAGTTCTGTCAGTCAATGTTTCTTGTCAGCGGGACCAGTAAAAAACAGTTACAGATGAGGCCACTATGATCCACACCAGCTGGCATCATTGATCTGTTTCTTAATCAAGACTAGAAGGGTAGACTCTTGTTCCTCAGCCATCATGGTAGAGGAGCTGGGCTTTTGTCCAACCTGGAAGAGAGGGATTAAAAATGTTTCTTGTTTTTTAGTGCTCGACACAGAGAAAGGAAAATAACTTTAGTTTCTCTGCCTGTTGACTCCTTTGGTTTCTGCTGAAATTTAGTTCAATCAAAGTTATTTCAAATGTATTCTGCTGGGTCCTTTGCTCTCCAATTCTTTTCTGTTTAAGTGGAGTTTTGGATTTGCCTAATTTATGATTTCTTGATGTCTGTCATGGCATGTGTTTGTGCTTGAAATTCTGCCCTATCATCTTCTTCTACATGAGTGCCCTGGGTCTTATTTTGGAAGAGGAATCTAGCTTTAGAAAATTAATCCTCTTCGTCAATTTTAAAATATTCTTTATCACTTTCATTTTCTCAGGGATCCCGATTTTTCTAGTCCAAATCCTGTTACATATAATGGTTCTACTCTTTGATCTAGGAACATGAAAACACAAGCCTGCAGGTGCGCTAACTTACAAGCCATTATTTCTAAGTGTTCATGTTGCTGTAAATTTTTATTCCTGAACTTTGCATTTTCTAACATGATATTCTTAAGCTTTTCTCCAGCTCCAATGCATCTTGCATTTGGCCTAATTCTGTATATGTTACTGCTTTTAGCTCAGCAGTGGCAGCCTCCCATTTTGCATATAGCAATGACTATAACATCATTGATGCAATTTCAAGCCCACATTCCTGTATCCACTTCAAATTTCCCAGATTACCCTGGAGCATTTCCAACTTGCCTATGGGCATTTTCATGGCATCCTCACACTTACACACTTTCCCAAATTACTATATAATAGCTACAACTTCCCCTCACATAGAAGAGAGAGACCGATCCTGGATTCCCTCTTCCCACACTGGACACTATTTTGCTGCCATCTCCCTTTTACCATACATAGTTATGCACTCCTCTTTAGGGTCCTTGCTAGTTCAGGAATTGTTGAACTCTGGGAGTAAATAAATTCTCCCAAACTAAGAATGTAATTTGAGTCAAAAAAAATCAAGCACATCCATGAGATTTAAGAGCAACTTATTATTTTGCATAAATTGTCTTTGATATTCAAGTTAGTAATATTGTCAAATGTGGATTTTCTTTACCTTATGGTCACAGTTGATACTGATATCTTCACACTGTTTTTTGCAAAAAGGAAAGGAGTCTTATTGCAATGCTGGATAGTATGAAGACAGGACCATCTATCTTCCTGAATGGGGTTTGGGGTAATGCCAAGGATTAGAGGAAAACGGAGAAATTCCTGTTGGCCAAATTTGATTGATCTGTCCAAATATGGTAAAGTAGGAACGATAACCAGATATTCATGGCTGACAGACCCATTGCTTCTGAATGTGCTCCAGGTCATTTTCACCTTCAAAATTTGTTTCCTAGGCAGTGTTTTTGCTCCAGCAATGGAAGAAGCCTGTGGTGATGTATACAAATTAATTGCTGTGGCTTCAACAAAATTTCACATTCCTTTAAATCAACATTCTTATTATGTGACTAAGTATTGAGTGCAGCACTAACTTTCTAATTCACATCATATCTATGAGTTTTATAATCTACAATACATCTTGAGATTAAAAAAACATTAAGAAAAAATTTTTTTTTTCAAAAATATAAAGCAAGGTTTAAAAAGTTTGGCTGTATTTAGACTGAAAAAGAAGTGTATTTTGTAGTTAAACAGATTTAGTGATTGCTTTAATTAGAGTCAGCTTAAATGCATCCGTCAGTACAGAACTTCAGTTAAGGAGTCATCTATACTGCACTCTTCTTTGGTTCCAACAATTGCCTGAGCAAATGTCTCCCTCCAGTAACAGTGCTTAAAAGTTTATGTAACTCCTTGATCCATTGGTTGGATAAATAATTGGTGCAGTGTAAAGGGAGGAATACCACTTTGATATTGGGATAAAGATCACAAATAAAAGGAAGATGTCTGGGAGCACTGTCAACAATAAGCAAAATCTTGAAATGTATGTTATCTTTCAAACAGTACTTTTCCACTGTTTTGCCACAGTAATTCAGGAGAGCATCTTGGAAGAGTAACTGTGTCATCCATTATTTCTTATTACTCCTGTAATATATTGGTAGTGTTTGCTTATTGATATACTTTAAGGCCCTGGGATTCTCAATGTGTTCTGTCACAAAGTTTTAGTTTGTATGCTGCAATACTGTCCCCAAGCAAGACTGTTATCATGTCCTTAAATGTGTTGAAACCTGTCATTGACTTGGCCTCCTTATGGGTAAAATTCCTTTCATGCATTTATTTACCTAATAGGAAATCTTTATCTGTATTGAAGATTTGCTCTGGCAAATAACTGTGCTCCACAATCAGCTTATCTGCAATTTCGAAAAACATATTTAGTTGTGCTTTACATTAGAACTCACCACTCACTTTCACAATGTGCAGTGAAGAGTGATTCTTGATTTATTTAAACCACCCAGAACTGAATAAATTCAATATAGTTGGGTTAAACATTTTCTTTTATCATTGAAAGCAAATATATATTTTTAGTTATGATTTTCATGGTATTGAGATGAATATACTTCTGTGTTAATTTCATTGCTTCGAATGAAACTAAAACTCTAACAGCATCCATTATTTTGTTGTGATCTGCAAGGGTGCAGCTATGGGAGGAAAATGGCACATGCCTGGCTGGGAACACTAACCATCACTTATTTTCTACTTCTGTGTTCCTTAATACTTTTTATCTTTTCCAGGTTAGTCATTTAATGTGACCTACTGGCAATATTGGCCCTAGATTTTTGTATTCCCTGGAAATATGAAGAACAAAATAACAAAACTAAACCAATCACAAGGGAAATGATGTCATCAACGGACACAGAAAACATAAGATGTATGAGATCTCTGCCCAAATAAAATTCCATGACGTTTTGACAGCTACAATGTCAATAGACATTAGAAATCTGGGACCATTGCCTTATATATAATCCTGTGTTTATAAAAAATATTGCTATGCAGTGCATAGCTATGATACTGTATTTGAGCAATTAAAATCGTGTTCCCAATTTATAGGACCAGGACACTATGTAAGATATATAGAGACAACATGAGGACATTTCATTTCAAACAAAAATTATCAAATTGGAGTGATTTTGAATGAGGCTATATGGCAATAAGAAATAGAAAACTGATACAAATTATTTTTTTTATTCTCTATTCATTTAAAGTGTATGGTATTTATGTTTATCAAATTTGGGTACTAAAAAAGGAGAATGGTCTTCTAACTCAAATTGTGTAATTACACATAAATTATAATGAACGATAATTGACAAGATTGGACAGGAGCCATAGACCATAAATCTCTGTGGAAAAAAAGTGGCAATACACAATGAGGACTTATGAGGAGAATATGGTTTATGCTGACTAGATATACCTCCCTGAAGTATGGAGACATAGACATTATATTGAAAATAGTTTATTGGGTATTGGCAATAGAACTGAGGTTATAGTAGGGAATGGGACAGGTTTAGGGTAAGTGGTGGCAGGACCCACCAACAATGGTGAAGAACTCTTGGTGATCTGATGGATGGTAGGGTGTGTTGACATAAATCTGAGGGATGTGCAAAGTGCACATATGGGGGAACTTACACACATTAGTTTATTTTAACTTGTGAAACAAAGTTAACACAAAAAATACTAAAAACAAGAAAAAGAAATAACTCATGTTAGGGAGTTCTTTTGGCTCTCTGACTACCCATTTCAATTTCTTCACATCTCCAATTGTTCCTTTTGTGAAAATAAAAATAAATTGTGTATTGCTTAAATGCATCATTCTTTCATTTCTTTTTGTTTTTCAATATTTTATTTTTCCTGGAATATTCTCCACTTTTTATCATACTTTTCCCAGATGATTTTCTCTACATGATCTTCAAGATTAAATTTTTCATGAAAAATTTCCTCTTAGGTATAAAATGATTTGAGATGCATATTTAATGTATCTGCAACTCCCTGTCTTACTTTTATTGTATTATCATAATTGATAAAAGTGGTTTATACATGTGGTTTTTCCCAGAAACATATGAGCTACTTGAGAAGATTTAGCCTGTCATATTTGTATACACAGACTCTAAAAAATGCTTGAAACAAAGTAGGGGTTGGACAAACATATTTTGAATGAATAAGTCTAAAATCTGGATAATGCTTCATGAAATAATTTAAGACAACATATATAACATCAGTGTAACAATGCTTTGCATAATATTTTCTACTTGGTATTGCATAAGTATGCTTTTAAAGTAAGAAATAAGAATTGTACTTAGAAAAGTGTTCTTAATACATTCTCTGTTAAAATTTATTCTAGGACGCATGAGCATTTGATACACATTTTTCTAAGCGAATATTTGAAGGTTGGCATTATTGATAATTCTCAGTTTACCCATGAGAAAAATCTTTATTTTTATTTGCCTTGTCCTATACTAGTCATAAATAAACAAATACTCATCCTGAGGTAAAATTTATATAAGAATTCTGACTTTATAGTCTATAGAGTAGGATACAATTGGGGCAAACTTGGAAAAAGTTTATAATAATCGAGGCATTCTTCACATTGAATTTTTTTCTGCAAAGTTAATGGCTATATACAAAAATTAAAATGAGTGAAAACATATATATTTATACATATATAAATTTTACATGAATAGTTATGAAAAGAGAAGAAAAGCACATAATGATATGTACTGGATGATTCCATATATATTTGCATGTATATGCATATATACATATATATATGTTCCATTTATTCAAAGCCAACCCAAATTTATCTTAGACATTGGAAGTAAGAAATTTTATCTTTTGGCAAGACTTTTAGAACAGGACATGGACAGGGGTTTCTGAAATGCTGGTTAAATTTCAAAATATGAAGATGTTTACATGGTTGGGATCAACTTGTGATAATCCATTATGCTGTACACTTAATTACTTGTATACTTTTAAATATGTATATTTTATTTAAAATTTTGCAAAAAAATTGCTTCTGTCAAAATATTGAATTTTTACTGTGATGTTATTCACAAATAAGATTTAATTTAATTTAATTTAATTTAATTTGTATTTACTTGTTCTCACTGGTTACTTCCCCCTGGACCACAGACTCTAACCCAGGGGCTTGTGACTTGCTCCTTTGGAGGCAATTGTCCCAACTGCTGTTCTACCAGGGTGAGTGTAAGAGTTTCTTAACCGTTTAGTCTTTGTATATATTATGTAATGATCTTCACAATAAACAGTTTACATCAATTATCATACATAATTACATTTTTTGTGATGAGTGCTATTATGTTCTACTCTTTTAGCTACATTATAATTTATAATACAGTATAATATAGTCACAATGCTGTACATTATATCACCAACATTTATTTTGTGACAGGAAGTTTATGCCTTTTGACCTCTTTAACTAATTTCTCTCTCATTTCACAACCTTACACTTGACAACCAATGATCTGTACTCTGTATGTATAAACTTGTTTGTGGATCTTTCATGAGTGAGATCACACAGTATTTTTTCTTTTTCGTTTGACTTGTTTTATTTAGAATAATGTCCTCAAGAGTCATAAATGTTAAAAACAGGAGATTTATTATACTTTGTATAGCTGAATACTTTTATGCATGTATTGATGAAAATAAAAACTACTATGAGAACGCAACTGAAAGGTTAATATAAAGAGTTATATTTCAGAGTCTTACTAAGGACTCAAGCTCAAAGAAGTCCCCGAAGAATTCTGAGTACTGTGTCAGTTTTTCAGAGTTTAGTTTACAATTTATATACATTTTGTGCAAGGTGAGTTCCATGTTAGAAAGGGTACATTTGATTGATTTCTAAAATTTTTGGTTAAAGAATGAATAGGAGAGTCTGTCATATACCTTTGAGGAATTTATTCACTCTGTAGGCAGACATGATCCATGTGTGGAAAAGTGTAAAACCTAGTGCTATTAAATCTTTCTCCTAAAGAATACCATTGCACATATATGGATTAGGTCTTGCCTAGTCACATACAGTTGTCTTCACATTCCATTGTTTTTTCTCCTTCAGCAACTGTAAGATGGCATGGGGAGGGGGCAGAGGATGAAGATTCTGATAGTTGAATCCTTCAGTAAATTGCTTATATCAGCTTCACAGCAAAAATATAATTTATTTAGCTTGCTGACTCCGGCCTCTGCAGCATTTTTGAGTACTCCAAATCTTTTATTATTAGTATTTTTTTAAATTTCTGCTCATATACAGGTACACTTTGAAAATATTGTGGGTTTTCTCTGACCATGACAGTAATGAACATAATATTACTACAGAGTGAGCTGTGCAAATGCTTTAGTTTCCCAGTACATATGAAAGCTATTTTACACTATACTGCAGTTTATTAAATGTGAAATAGCATTATGTCTAAAACAATGTGCATATCTCAATGAAAATAGTTTTTTGTTAAAATGCTGTTATCTTAATTAAATATTTTATGCTTACAAATGTTTGAATAAAGCATGATTTTGTTTTTGAGGGTCTTTTCTAGATGTTGATGGCTGCTGACTAATCAGGGTCAAGGTTGGGGAGGTTGGGGATCCTGTGAGAATTTATTAAAATAAAAAAAAATAATGTTTGCCACATCAAATGACTTCTTTTTATGAAATATTTCCCTGTAGAAAGTGATGTTTTTGACAGCATTTTACACATAGTAAAACAACTTTCAAAACTGAAGTCAATCCTCTCAAATATTGTTAATTTATATCAAATAAGGTTATATAATGTCATAAACCCTTTTGTGTTGTTTACATAATGTTCACAACATCTTCATCAGAAGTAGATATCATATCAAAAAACCACTTCTTTGTTCTTTCATAAGAAGAAACTCTTCATCTGTTAATTTTATCACAATTGTCACATCTTCATGTTCCACTTCTAAATCTAGTTTTCTTTTTATATCTGTTTGCAATTTCCTGCTGCAGTTATCTTCTACTGAAGTCTTGAACCCCTCAGTCATCCATGAGGGTTGAAATCAACTATTGCAAACTTCTGTTAATGTTTATATTTTGAACTCCCTCTATGAATTATGAATATTATTAATGGCATCCAGAATGATGAAAACTTTCCAAGTTTTCAATTGAATTCACCCAGATCCAGCAGAGAAATATCTATTTCTGTCAGTTACAGCCTCATGAAATTTATTTTTAATAATAAATCATGTTCATTAAGAAGAGGACTGCAGAATGTATCTTGTGTTAACAGACATAATAGCATCATTCGTTTGCTTGTACATTTCCATAAGAGCTCTTGTGTGATCAGATTCATTGTCAATCAGCAATAATATTTTTAAAGGAATCTTTTATTTTTTTCCTGAGTAGTAGGTTTCCACGGTGGGCTTAAAATATTCAATGTTATGCTATAGCCAGATATGCTGTATCAACACTTTGTTGTTCCATTAATAAAGTACAGAGTAGAATAAACATAATTCTAAAGCACTCTATGATTTTCAGAGTGATAAGTGAGTACTGGCTAAAGCTTAAAATCACCAAATGCATTAGATTCTAAGAAGAGAGTCACTCTGTCCTTTGGAACACTGAATCCAAACATTTAACTTCACTCAACTTATGAAAGGCCTCAATATAATATTCCAACAGAAGGTTGTTTCTTCCATATTCAAATGTGTTTTTCATTGCAACCTCTTTCATCAATAGTCTTAGATCTTCTGGACAATTTAATGCAACTTCTACATCAGCCCTTGCTGTTTCACTCAGGATTTCTATGTTATAGAGATTTCTTCCCTAAATCTCATGAAACAACCTCTGCTAGATTCAAAATTTTCTTCAGCAGATTCCTCATTTATTTCAAATTTCATAGAATTGAAGAAAAGTAGGACCTTACTCTGGATTAGGTTTTGGATTAAAGGAAACATGTGATTGATTTGCTCTTTTATCCAAAACACTAAAACTTTCTCCAAATAAGCAATAAGACTCTTCTCTTATCATCTGTATTCTAATTGGAGAAGCACTTTTAATTTTCTTCAAGAACTTTTCATTTTAATTCACAACTTTGCTTATTGTTTTTCATAAGATGTCTATTCAGCCTGTTTCAACATGGCTTCCCCACTTAATCATTTTTAGTTTTTTTTTAAATTTAACTGAGAGATGTGGCACTCTTTCACATAAACATATACAGACCTTTATAAGATTATTAAATGCCCTAATTTCAATATGCTGCCTCTCAGGGAATAAAGAGACCAGAAGAGAGGTAGAGAGATAAGGAAATGTCCATTCAATGGAACAATCAACACATATACATACACACATCATTTATTATTATTTTTTATATGGACAACGATCATTGTGCCACAAAAGTTACTATAGTAACATCAAATCAAATCTAAATAATCACAGGTCACCATAACAAATTCAGGAATAATGATAACGCTTGAAATAGTTGATACTTACTAAAATGTGATAGAGACTTAAAGTGAACACATGCTACTGGAAACAAGGAACTAATAGATTTGCTCAAGTCAGTGTAGCTGCAAACCTTCAATTTATAAAACGTTCATTATCTGTGAAGTACAGTAACGTGAAGCACAATTAAACAGTATATCTGTATACGTAGATGATTTTTCCATTTATTGATACTTGGTTTTTTCCATATCTTGGCTAATGTAAATAGTTACAATGCAAATAGGGGTGCATATATATTTTCGAATTAGTGTTTTTCATTTCTTCAGCTATAAACACAGAAGTAGAGTTGCTGGATTATGTGGTGACTCTATTTTTACTTTTCAACCTTTAATATGGTCATTTTTGAGAAAATTCCCGGTTAATTTTGGGAAAATGTGGAATTCAGAATTGAGTGTTCTCTATATCTCTGTCATAACCACGTGTTTTATAGTATTTCAAAGTCCACTTTTTGCCTTCTGATATTCTGTATCATTGTTTATCCTCTTCATTATTGAAAGTGAGTTATTGAAACTTCTTACTATTGTACAGTGGATGACTTCTCTTTTCAGCATGATCAATGCTTGCTTTCCACATTCATGTACTGTAGTATATTTGCATCTATGCTTATAATTGTTAGATTTTATAGATATGTTGAACTTTGTATCCAGATAGAATGTTCTTTTTGTTTTATAACAGTTTTTTGACATAAATACTATTTGTTTGATGTTACTCTAGCCACTGCTATTCTCTTTTGTTTACCATTTGCTTAGAATATATTTTGCATTCTCTCATTATCAACATGTGTATTTCCTTAGATCTAAAGTGAATCCCGTGAGAGCGAAGTCACCACAGTAACACCATAACAAACTGCAGTCTCTGTACCCCAACGAAAATCAACAATTAGTCAGCTATCCATGCACCAAAACAGCTCTGGTAGATCTACAGAATACATTTTAAAGTTTCAACATAAAAACTTATGAGTGACTAGATAAGAGAAGGAAAGCAGCTTTGTTTTGCTGGCATCATTCATAACCATTGGCGAGCATTACTCAACACCAAGGAAAATACTTCTCCTCTGGAAAGAATTTCAGTAATCAGAAAAGGAAAAGCAGGTGAACAACAAACTTTCCTGCCTTTTTTTGTTTTTTGCGTTGCTTTTTAATTTTTCACATTTTAATGGCAATGTATCTAGGTGTAGATCTGCTTGGATTTCTTTTATTAGGTTTCTTTGAGCTTCTTGGGTCTGGAGGCTTGTTTCGAATTTCAGGTTAGGGAAGTTCTCAGCTATTACTTCTTCAAATAGAGTTTCTGTCATCTTTTCCCTCTCTTCTTCTGGGACCCCTATGATGCAAATTTTGTTTCTTTTGATTCATCCCATAGGTCTTAGATGCTGTCTTCATTTCTTTGCATTCTTTTATCTCTTCACTGATCTGCCTGAGTGCATTCCTCTGCCCCATCTTCCAGCTCACTGATTCTATTGGAGGGTTCATCCATCTTATTTTTGAATTCCTCTATTGAATTATTTAGGTGACATATTGTGTTCTTTATTTCTTGGATATTTGTTGTGAATTTATTCATTTCTTCTCTCTCTTTTTTGTTCTCTTTTTTTCTCTAGTGTTTTCTTGATTTCCAGGAAGATGCTTATCACCGTTGCCCAAAATTCATCCTCAGTTAGTTTGTAAATGTCAGTTGCATTCAGATTTTCTCCTGGTTTTTTATTTGATCCATCATTTCATGTACATTTCTCTGTGTCTTCACTTTATTTGGAATTTTGTTTATGTTTTTGTGGATTAGTTTTTCTGTAGTGATAGCCTTGTGCAAGGTATTGACTTGCACTGAGTAAACCTGGGTCTTGGTTTGGGCATTGGGATTTCTTTAATTTTGTGATGTCACCACTGGCTGGATTTTTTGAAGTTATTATGTGGGCCCTCTATTGCTACCCGACGGTGTATGGGGTTGGAGTTTGTGTGGGGGATGCAGAGCATTTCCCCAGCATCCCAGCTCCCAATCACAATGATCACCTTGCTGTTGACACACAATTGGCAATCAGTCTGCAGTTTCACCTAGACTTCACAAGGTGACACTAGTGGCTAGCATTGATAGGTTCCTCTTCTAGGAGAGTCTCTTTCTTTTTAAGCCTAAGGACTGGATTTCTGGTTGTTGGGATTTCAGGTGGATGGGTCCTGAGACTCCAGGGCAATACGTCGATTCCCCTTGTTGCCTTCTAGTTATGGCAGTGCTCATCGTAATTTTCTCGCTGTGCCTCCTGTTGGAACAACAAGGGCACTGGTACCTCTTCCCCTCTGTGTCTAGACCCTCTACCCCAGCTTTGTGTCCAGATCCCCATGGGCAGGCTCCTCATTGCTTTTGTGATTCCTGGGAGGGCTTGTTCCTCCCACATTTCTACCCACTCTGCTTTGGCTGGAAACCCAAGTCTGAGTCTTGTGTGTAGCTCTGAACCTGGATGTTTTTGCCTACCCTTTGTTTCCTGATTGCTGCTGTGTCTGCACAGCATCTATGCCTGCTTTTCCTAGGTGTTTTATTTTTTCTGGAAAATAGGTGAATTTCTAGTTGCTTTGTGGAGAGGACATGTGTCTGAAGGATGTGAGTCTCACTCCAACCAGGTCACCATCTTGGCAAGAAGTCCCTTCCCTGCCTTTTGAGGTGCTGCTTTGTTTTCACCATATCGAGATCGGCAAAGTTGAAATATATAGAGATGGCTACAAGTTCGAAAGAAAAGGAGAATAACAGTACAGAATTGTAGCAGTAATATCAACATTTACACTTATCTGCTCTGCAGGAAAGTGAAGCAAATGTAATCTCTGCAAGAAAACAAAGCAAATGTAATCACTGAAGAAACTAAGGGTCAGCACATTCACCACAGAACCCCTTCAGATTTTACCAGGTTTTCACTCACAAGTATTTAGGCAAAAGAAAATACAGATAAAAATTTTAGCAGTAAGAGAAGACAATACAGGAACAAAATGTAGAGGTTCAACAAAGATATAGAAAACGAAAGCATCTAATGGAATATTTGATATTGAAGAATACAATAACTTAACTGAAGTATTCAATACTGTATTCAATGTCAGATTTGATTGATTGGAAGAAAAAAACTCAGGGATCTCAAAGATAGATCAATGGAAAATATCCCATCAAAGAAGCAAAAATTAAGAAAAGAAATTAAGAAAGTCTGTGAGATATAAGAAACACCATTATAGAAGCAACATATACAACATTGGAGTATCAGAGCAGAAAGGGAGAAAATAGTTGGGTCATTAAAAATAAATAACTATCAATTTTCCAAACCTGGGAAAGATTTGGATGTCCAAACTCATGATATTAGTAATTACCCCTAAAATTTTTATTCAAAATTATCTTCTCCAAGATATATTGTAATAAAACTATATAATCAAAGTAAAGGAGAAAATCAATGGCACCATGATAAAAAATATAATAAAAGAGAACCTCCATAAAGCTATAAGTGGTTTTCTCAGCAGAAATCTTTAATACTAACAATGAATGTAATGAATACATTCAAAATGCTGAAACTGCCAAAAATAATAGTTTTCCAAGAAAAAAATATACTTCTGAAGTTAACATAAGCTAGATCTTCCCTAAAAATCAAAAGCTGAAAGAATTAATAACCACTAAGCTTGCCTTATAAAAATTCTGAGAGAACATTTCAGTTGAAATGAAAGGAAAATATACAACACAATGGTAAATATAAAAATATAGTCAAACTCAAGATACTCTAACACTGTTATATAGTATTATCTATAGTACTATAATACTGTGAAATTGTATTAACTACTGATCTCTGGTATAAAGAGTAAAGGGGGAAAGTGCTAAAATACCTTTATCTATAATAATTTATTAATAAATCAACATAAAAATAAGTAGATTGTGACATGAAAGGATGGAATAAAAGAGTAGAGATTTTGTATGTAATATAATTTACACTGATATCACTGCAAAATAAACTACTATATATTTTATGTAAGCTTCATGCTAACTACAATGCCAAAACGTATAGTAGATTCAAAAAGTTTTAAAATTGAATCAAATCATACCATGACAGAAAATCATCAGTTCACAAAAGGAAATCAAGAAAGAAGGAAAAGAAAAAGAGAACTGCAAAGACAGAAAGTAATTAACAAAATAGCATTAGTAAGTCCTTACTTATTAATAATTATTCTAAATACAAATGAATTATCTAATCCCAGGGCATAGAATGGCCAGATGCATAAAAAACAGCAAGAATAACAAATTAAGAAAAGCAAAAAGAAAGACAACTGAGTATATGCTTACAACAAGACAGTCACTTCAACTTTAAGGACTAATATATTCAAAACAAAGTGATGGAAAAAGATATTCCATGAAAATGTTAGCTGCATGAGAACAGGGATAATGATGCTTATATCAGAAAATATAGACTTAAAGCCAAAATCACTAACAAGAGACAACGAAGTTCATTATATAATGATAAATGATTTAATTTCTATTCTCCTAACATAATATTAAGTAAACAATAAACATGTCAAAAAAAGAAATAGGCAACATAATAATAGCACACTATAATGTTCCCTACTCAACAGAATACATATTTCACAAAGAAAATTAGCAAGAAAGTAAATAACTTGAACCACAATTCAGTCACAGTAGTCCTCACAGACAGACAAATTATTCCATGTAACAGCAAGAAAATTATCATGAATTCTAGTTCGAGGCGATGATGTAAGAGAACTCTTATCTTACTCTCTCTAAGAAGCAAATTAAATCTATGGCTATATATGGAAAACCCTCTGAACAGAACCTGCAGACTCTACACATCTGATCAGAAAAAGCCCGCAGCAAGTTGAGGCACCTTAAGGAAGGATCTGCTGGCCAGAGGCTGGGACTTGATGAAGATGCACATATACAAAGTGGAGACCCTGCACTCTCAACTTCCCCAACCTTGACATAAGAGAGGTAACCAAGCAAGCCCCATACCTGACTGACAATAACCACAACCAGTCGGAGACACTTCCCTCTCTGTCCACACACCTCACAGCTGGCCTGTAAACTTCAGGTGTGTATGTACCTTTCTCTCCACCCGAGAAGGGGGTCTATTTCCCTCAAACCTCCCTGATCATAACTCACAGCTGGCTCAGAGACACCACGTGTGTGTGTCTGTTTGTGTGTGTGTTCCCCTTCCACTGCCTGAGGAGAAAGTGCACGCTCTATGTGCCCCACCATGAGTGCGCTCCACAGCCACCTCTGAGAACACAGGCTATCCAGTTTTACCAACAAACATTTATTGAAGAGAATATATTGCCCCATCATATGCTCTTGGTAATTTTGTTACACATCATTTGTACATTTATATGTGGACTTTTTTCTGGACTGTTAGTTCCATTGATCTTTGTGTCTGTTTTTATAGAGAGTATAATGTATTATCATTTTTCCTTTTTGCAAAATTGTTTTGCTACTCGGATTTTTGTAGTTTCAAATTAATATTTTTGATTTTTGTTTCTGCTTCTGTGAAAAACGTCATTGACATTTTGATGAATACTTTATTAAATCTGTATATTGCCTTTGGAAATATGATCATTTTAGCAATTTTAACTCTTTCAATTCATGAACTTGAAATGGCACTTCATTTCCATATTTTCTTCTTTCAAAGTTTTATTATTGCTTTTAGTATATGTCCTTGATTCCTTTGGTTTAATTTATTCAAAGGTATTTTATTCTTTTCATGTTATTGTATATGATTAGTTTTCCTGAGTTATTCTTCTGCTTTATATATATAGATGTATACATAGACATATTTATATATATATACATATATATATAGCATAATTTCTTACATTAGTTTTGTAGGTGGACACTTTGCTGTATTCAGTTTATTTCTAGCAGATTTTTGTTGGATATTTAGGTTTTCTTTCTATATATAATAACCTCTAGAAATAGTGATGGTTTCTGTCCTTTTATGATCTAAATGCTCTATTTAGGATTTTCAGCGCTATGTTGAATAACAGTGATGAACATAGAATTTCTTGTGTATTTTTATCTTAGAAGAATATTTTTAGTTTTTACTAATTGAATATGATGTTAATTGTAGATTTTGTCATATATAGCACTTATTACATTGAGGTATGTCTTCTTTATATTCATTTTTGAATATTTTTAGCATAAAGGGTATTGAATCTCATTGACTAATTTTCTATATCTGTTGAAATAATCATATGATTTTTGTCCTTCCATTTGTTGTTGTGGTGTATCATGAATATTTATTTTCTTTAACAGTTCCAACATCCCTGGAATTGATTCCATTTGATCACATTGTATGATTCTTTTAATGAGTTGTTGTAATAAATTTGCAAGTGTTTTGTTGAAGATTCATGAGAGATATTGGTTATTTAAGGCAACAAAAGACAACGATAGACCTATATAATGATAATATTATCAATAAAGCAGGAAGACAACACTTTTACTATATATTCATGCAACATAGTAGCACACAAACATATTAAGTAAATATTAATAAAGGGAGGCAATTACAGCATCACAGTCATAATAGGGGACTTTAACCCCTCACCCACAATGACAGGCAGATCATCCAGAGAAAAAAACTATAGGAAATAAGTCTTAAATAACAAAATATAAAAAATGAACTTAATAGATATCAACAGAGAAATAACCCAAAAACAATAGACCGATTATTTCCAAGTGCTCATTAAACATTCTCAGGGATAAACTGTGTGTTGGGACATATAATTAGTCTCAATAAAATTACAAAGATTGAAATCATATATAGCATCTATTCATATCACAACAATAGGAAACTGGAAATCAAAAAAAAGAAAATTGCAATTGCTTAGAGATTAAGTAAGAAGTTATTGATCACATATTGGGCCAATGAGGGAATCAAAATTGAAAGAAAATACCTAGATCTAAATGAAAATAAAGACATAATTTATCAAAATCTGTGAGATGCAACAGAAAGAGTACTGAGAAGGAACTTTATAGCAATAGAGGTCTACTTCAGGAAAAATCAATGATTAATATAAAACATAAACTTATATTTAAACAAATTAGAAAAAGATGAAAAAGAACAAAAATAAGGGGATGGAATGAAATAATGAAAATTAGAACAGATTTAAATTAAATAACTATTTCAAATACTATTCACAGATACAATAAAATCAAGAGCTTGTCATGTAAAAATATGAACAAAATAGTACCATTAGTCAGAGTCACAAAGAAAGGAAAAAATACAAATAAAACCAGATGTGAAAAACCAAATGTTATAACAGATGCTGCAGAACTAAGTAGAATTATAAGGGAGTAGTATGAATACTTAAATGGTACAAAGTTGGATGATCTAAAAGAAATGGACAAATTCTTAGAATCACACAATATTTCAAGACTGAATCAGAAGGAAACAGAATATCTGAACAGATCCGTAACCGAGGAATTGAAGCAGTAATAAACCCCGTCTAAAAGTAGCAAAAAACCCAGGATCAGACTTTCAAACCATAATATAAATATTTCTTATTTTTTTCAAAATTTTGAAGAGATCAAACTTCTGAATGTATTTTTACAACAATTTCGTACTCATTCATTTCCTCCTTATAATTTTTATTTTCTCAATGTAGACCTCAATTTTTGATATGCCATTTTCCTCATTTAGAAGAACTTAATATTTGTTGCAAGACAATTTTAATAGCATAAATTTTTTTCAGAAAAACTTTCATTTTTTTTCTTTTTAAGTCTGCACAGTCTATCAGTCTATCTTCAAGTTTACTCACTTCTTCTATCAACTTAAATCTCTTTATCCCATCTCATGATTATTTGTATTATTAACTCCAGAATTCTTGTCACATCATCATTTTATTTATCCATTTAAGGAAAGGTGCATTCAGAAGTGAGTAGGCAAGCAGATAAGAAAATAAGAGAAGGAAACATTTTATTTATTTTATTTAGTTATTTACTTAGCTGTTCTCCCTGACCCTGGGAATATACATGAAATGTACTTTTGAGTAGAGGCAATTGGCCCAATTGCTTCTTCCCAGATTCAGGTACCTAAAATACTTTACCCTGCTCTGTCATAGCCTGGAAAAAAGGATTGTTAGGCTTCAGGTTCTAGGGACCCATGGGCCATTGACTTCCAGCCCTGCCCTACCGTGGTTGGAAACCAGAATACCACCTGAAACAAAACAGTGTCCCATCAAAAAAGGACATCTTATAGAGCAGAACCAATTACATCCATGCTGAAATCAAGAGGTTGACACCTGCCACCTCATCATAGAGGTAGGAAGAAATATAAAGCAAAAAAAAACACGATTGAGGAAAAATTAAGAAACATCAAACAATATGAGAAAAACAAATGTAAGGATAATAAGCATCTGAGAAGTAGAGGAGAGAGTTAGAGAAAGGATCAGAATACTTAAAGAAGTAATAGCAGATTGTTTCCCACATGCTACAAAAAGGACCCACAGAGACTGAAGGACAGAGAGAACATCAAATTTCAAAATGTAACTAGATTTACCCACAGGCACATCATAGCAAAACTAGAAAAAATCGACAAAAAGGAAAAATACTTAAGGTTTCTAGAGAAAAGAAAAACACAACCTGCAAAGGCACACACATCAGTCTACCAACAGATTTCTCAAAAGAAAAGCTGCAGGCTAAGAGAGAATAGAGCAACTTACGCAAAATGATAAAACACAATAACTGCCATGCAAGAATTCTCTACTATGCAAAATAATCACTCAAATAACACAGAAAAATAAAGGTCTTCAATGAATGAATTTTTCTATCACCAAGCCTGTCATTCATAAAATATTAAAAGGTACCCTACAGCAGGGTAGACACAAAGATTCACCAAGTTTTGAGAATGGTAATAAACAGGAAAACAAAAACAGAATAACAGATGAGACCAAGAGGAGATTACAAAACAAACAAAAAGAAAGACAATGGGGGACAGAAAAAAAACATATAAACCTTAAAAATATATAAATATGATATGGCATAAACTCATAACAGTTTATCATAGGACAGTACATATTAGAGAAAATCCATAAAACAGGCATAAAGCCCAATTCTAAAGACATACATAGCAGGGAAGAAGAAAAACAACAGACAGAATAGAGAAAGAAAAATATCCAAAGAAAAGAGAAAACATATGGAAACAGAAAATGAAGCAGTAGACCCAGAAAACAAGAAACAGACGTTCAAATGACATTAATAAAACCATACATTTCAGTCACCACCCTAAATATAAATACACTGAATATATCAATATAAAGACATAGAGTAGGTAAATGGATTTGAAAAAAAATACCCATCGTAATTATGCCTACAAGAAACTCATATCAGATCTAAAGATAAACATTGTTTGAAAGTCCAAGGTTGTGGAAAAATATATGAAAGCAATCGTTATAAAAGGAAATCAGGAGCTTCAATAATAATGTCAGAGAAGAAAAATTTTCAACTCAAATGAGTATCATGATACAAGGATAAGCACTAAATTATGGAACAGAGGGTAATCCATCAATACGAAATAACTATCATAAACACACATGAACCCAATGCAAGTACACTTTAAAATATTTGATATATACTGACAGAGCTAAAGGCAGAAAATGGCAGTAACACAATATTAATAGGGGACATCAACAACCCAGTTTCATCTCATCAATAGATACATCATCCAGGCAGAAAATCAGCAAAGAAATATGGGCCTAAACAAAACAATATCACATGGACACAGCAAATAGATACAGGGTGACCTGCCCTAACAAAAAGAGCAAATAGTCTTCTCAAGTGTACATGGAACATTCTCAAGGATAGACCATATACTAGAACTCAAAACAAGTCTCAGCAAATTTAGCAAGACAGAAATTATCGAAAGCAATTTCTCTGATGAGAGTGGTTGAAACTAGAAATGAACCAAAATAAATACATGAATAAATAAATAAATAAATAAAACTGGAAGAAACACAAAGAGGTGGAAATTGAAAAGCATGCTTCTGATCTACCCCTGGATCAGTGATGAAATTGAAGATGAAATAAAAACTTATCTGGAAACAAAAGAAAATGAAAATACAAGGTACCAGAATACATAAAATGTGACAAAAGCAGTTTTGAGAGGAAATTTTATTACCATGCAAGCATACATCAAAACCCAAGACACAGTCCGAATAAATCCCTAACCTCACAGCTAAGGGAGTTAAAATGTTAAGAATAATTAAAAGCAAAATTCAGCAGAAGGAAGGAAATAGTTAAAAAAAAAAAACAGAAATAAATGAAATTGAAATTAAAAACTTCATTAAAATTATCAATGATATAAATGCAAGATAGTTTCACTCATGTTTGGAAAATAATGGATTGGAACAACAGATAAATTCTAGCAAAAACTCACTGGACATAAGATGCTGTCTTCCAGGTGGATTGGGAGTGGGGAGGCAAGGAAAGAGGGATAAAGGTGGTGATAAAGGACACTGGAATTATGGTGGTAGATATGGTGTGAGATATAGACTGAGATGTAATTTCAATATCCTAAAATGAATAAAAGAAATAATAAATATTACTATGAAAAAGCAAGACACAGATGCTCTCACTCATAGGTGGAATGTGAGGACACAAAGAAACAGATTAAGCAAAACTAGCCTTTGGACATTGGCAATAGAACTGAGTTTGTCAGTAGGGAATGAGGTGGGGTGAATGAGGGTTAGTTTGATCTAATGGACAATGATGAGTGACTTTTGGTAACTAGGTGGCGGATGGGTGTATGGACATATGCTTGCGAGATGGGAAACCTGGACATAAGGGTTTATATTATATAATATTTTATAAACCAAAATTAACCCAATAAATATTAAATTAAAAGAAAGAGGGGCTATTGCTTTGAAGAGTCCCCTTAATGTTTAATTTTCCCACATTTATCTCAAATAATGTGAACTTCTTTGAGAAGAACTTCAGAATTTTTTTTAAACCTGTTTTTTTCATCCTGGTAAAAATGTGGAGTCATTACCTTTTTCATTGTTCCCAGAAATATTTTTTGTTCTTCTAGACTTACCTTTCCTGGCAAAGAACTTCTTCCCTATGGAAAATGATTAGCTAGAACATTGGTGCCCTCTGTATTATTGGCTTGCCACACCAGGAGTAAAACCTCCATCACATATGTAGAGGTTCTTTCTAAGTGCAAAATATCTACATCTTGGTTACACATGACAAAAATTCAGCTTCTTCAGTTTGGAGTTTGTGAGGCTAAGAAATACTTGTGGACTGACTCCTCCCCACGTGAGGACTTTTAATTTGGAGCTGAAAGGAGAAAGCATCCATTTTCATAGCCACATTTTCCCAGAGTGACTCATCTGTCAAGCTTCTCTGGAAGTGAGTAAAAGGGAGAGTATGTCAAATATCATGGAAAATTTCTGGTCAGAGTTTAGATTTTCTTGAATCAATGTTTATTCTTAGTATAATTTCCAGAGACATTAAATTGTTGGCTTCATTTTAATGTATCTTGCAAGGTTGGCTTGTTTCACTGAGGGATGTGTCTGCTGAGCCCCTTGTGTTATTATCCTAGAAGTAGAACACCCTACTATGTTCTCAATGGAGAAAAGTTTCTGAGAGAAGAAGCATAAGTAGTTGTAAGTACATTGATAGGAGTGGAGACATTGATTTTAAGTCCTAATCGATGAGAATAATTGTTTCAGATCTTAATATGCGAAGAAAAATGTCCCACTACTCATAGTTGAGGAGGAACTTTTTTGAACAGTTGCTAGACAAAACTTAAATTAAATTAGTATTTAATAATATCCAGAAAAAATATTTTGAGAGCAACAAAACCTGTGAGATTAAACAGAGTAGGTAAATGATAGATTTCCTCATTAAAAAAAAGAGGAAAATTTAATTATTCTGCTCAATATTTTTTAAAAATAACAAATATAGTATGGAACTTAATAATATGGAAAAAACATGCATAAAATATTAATATATCAGAAATAGTAAACTGTCAAATTTAAGTTATTCTAGGTGATATTCTAGCTTTGATAAAGTAATAAAATTTATGAATCATCAACTAACATAGATAAGAATAAAGAAAATCACACAATAACAATTAAATACAAAGGTAACAGAAAATAAATTATTATTTTCTATAATCCAATGATCAAGAAAATTTAATTAAGAAACAACAGAAAGGATAAATAGATGACTATTAAATAAGAAATATTCAAATGGTTGTACCAAGAAATTACCTGACTTAGAAAACTGTCTAGAGAGATTTTCAAAATATTCAAAAATAAATAAGAGCTACTCAAATTATTCTTAAATGTTGACATAAAAGGTTAGTTACGCAACTACTTTAAAAAAATCAATGCAAATTGAAATAAGGACTGGAAAGTGCTTAGCACATTTTTATTGCATAATAAATGTTTAAAATGTTACCCATTATGACTATCAAATTAGCATTGGCTAATAGAGCACAAGGTGCCAGGTGGCAATCCACTGTTGAACAAAAGATCACAAGATAAATCAAAATAAGTAAATTTTATTACTCATAAGTCTTAAAGGAAATACATGACATGCCTTAAACAGCCACATGGGTAAGTCTAGGCAGAGAGCAGACAGACTGATAGGAGCTAGGGCACATGCTTTTTTTACGGTTTGTGAGTGGAATACTTTGAAGTTCCTAAACTAGGGCTAGATTAATCATTTTAGATGAAAAAATGATTTTGGCAGATTCCACGGGAATTTTATTTAACGGATACATATGGGTATGGGAAGGCAGGTATACTTTATTAAAAGGTTTGTTGGAGAGTCATATCAAGAACTTACATTTGTTTGTGACTCTCAACTTTTATGCAGGGTATACACATTCATGAGGGGCAGGTGTCAGTTTAAGGTTCCTAGAGAATATTTGGCTACACAAAATAGTTGCCAAGGCAGCAGTTCCATAGAATAGCTTAAGTGAACACTACACAATACCATTTACTACTTTTGTTATCATCATTATTATTAAAAAATCAACACATTGAAACTAATATCTAATGAAAGAATTATGAGCAAATTAATCTTATGGATATACATTGATGCATATATTTCAGATAATATATAACTGAATTGAATACCATAAGAATGTATGACATGATCACTAGTGGTCAATGCTGGAAATACAGAGATCATTCAATAACAGTTTATCTATTTACAAAACTCACCATTTTTATGAAGAAAAGATATCTTAATATATGATGAAAACTTATTTTATATTATTCACAGCTAGGTCCTAATCATAACACTTAACAAAATAAAACCAATTAGTCACTTTGTAGAAACATCAAGGGATACTCAAACTTATAAAATCAACATTTTATTTAATTTATATATCTACATATGTAAGTATTATCTTATAAATTGATATATTTAATACTTGGAAAAAGTATTCGCTCTGTTCTGAAATACTATTTCTCAACTTTGAGATTACTTTGTTATGATAACTGCTTCTGCACTTGTGTTCTGCTTTCTGATTTTGCTGAGGCAGTGGAACAAACATTTTATATAGCACATCTTCTGTGTGTGCTGCTGATTGTCTATTTACTATTTTCCACATATGTAGATCATTGATAAACTTTGTAATCTTATGTGTTTTCTCTAATGCATTGAAAAAGTCATATTCTGAAAACAAAGTCAGCAAGATGGTGAAGAAGAATCACCTTGAACCTCTTTCCTCTAACAAATACAATTTATCAACAATTAAAAGACAACACAATTTGTGAGAAGTCCAGAAAGTAATTGAAAAATGCTGCACCTTCAACATTAAACTAGATTAAAAAAACTGGTAAGGAGATTAGGAACACTCTCTCAAAATTCCTATCCTTGACTTAGTGGTGTACAGATAAGAAGAGACCCTTAGCTCCATCTCCTCCCAGAGGAAATTTTTTGTTCACAAAGTCAACTTTCCCAGTTTTCAAGTGCTTTAAGGACTAACTTCTGTCTTGACAGTCTTAGAGCACTGATAGGTCTGGAGCAGTCTAGCCATGTCAAAGAGAATGGAGACTGCACTTAGGCTAATAGATAACTTAGTTTCTCCTTCCAGAAGAGTGAGCAGACAAAAATATCCTAATCATTTCATTGCTTTCCTGAGGAGCGAAAGAGATGATGCATGTGCCTAATGTCCTAACTTCTCTGAGGATGCCCAAATAATTAGAAACTTTTGCGTCAATCTTGTCATTCCCTTGGTTTTGGCAAAGTTTACCCACTTGACAGAGAATGGAGATTGTCTTGGACATGTAAAGATCATAGCTCCTACCCTTAGTTCAGCATAGAGTGAGCAAAGTGTCATGTTTCTCCCTTTTGCAGTAAAAAGGAGGGTCAAGGCATCAAATACCACAACTTTTTATGAGTTTCCCAAGGTACTGACTTCTGAATTACCTCACTGGAGGCCTCTCATGGAACTAGCCTCAGTCTAATTCATCCAGATCCACTGACGACACACAATATCCTTAGATATTTGGGGATGAAAATTTGCAAAGAACGAAGAGAGCAGGAGTGATGTTTCCGGAAATTCTGGTCGATTGATTGTTGTGGTTCTTTCCTATATGAAGTCAATTTGTTCACAGAACATTCTCAAGGATGGCCACATATTGGGACGCAAAACAATTTTCAGAAAATTTGACAAAATTCAAAATATAGAAAACATCTTCTCTGACCACAAGGGGATGAAACTAGAAATGAAACAAAAGACAAAAACTAGAAAAAAAATAGAAAACATGGAGATTAAACAACATGTTTCCTGGACCATTGATAAAATTAAAGATGAAATTAAGTCTTATCTGGAAACAAATAAAAAATTTGGAGTGCTATCAGAAAATATGTGATGCAACAATGCATGTATATGCACATAAAAAGCCAAATATCTAACCACAGATCTGAAGGACCTAGAAACGGAAGATAAGAACCAAAAATCAACAGAAGAAAAAAACTAAAATCAGAGCAGAAAGAAATGAACCACAGATCTGAAGGACCTAGAAACGGAAGATAAGAACCAAAAATCAACAGAAGAAAAAAACTAAAATCAGAGCAGAAAGAAATGAACTTGAAAAAAAAAAGACCAACCGAAAGATCAATTAGTCCACAAGCTAATACTTTGAAAATGTAAACAAAAATTGATACACCCCTAGCAAAAATCATAAAGTGAGAGAAAACCTTAATAAGAAAAATCAGAAATGAAAGAGGTGAAATTGCAACTGACATCACAGAAGTGTAAAGGGTCAGGAGAGACTACTATGAAGATTTACATGCCAACAAATTTGTCAATCATGAAGAAATGGACAAGTTTCTAGAATTCTACCACCTCCCAGAATTCAAACAGGAACACACAGGCAACTTAACTAGACTGATAAAAAGACTAGAAATTGAAGCAGTAATAAAAAATATCCCTCAAAATAAGAATCTAGGACCAGATAACTTCATTGGAGTATTCTATCAAACATTCAAAAAAAGATAATGCCCATTTTCCTTAAACTCTTCGACAAAGTTAAAAAGGAGGAAGAACTCCAAAATGCATTCTATGAGGATATTACTGTTCCCCTAATTATACAAAAACAGCTCCAAAAAAGAAAACTGCAGACCAATATTACTGATGAATACTGATGCAAAAATTTTTAACAAAATCCTGGAAAAAAAATTCAAAAGCAGATCAAAAATTACACAACCAAGACCAAGTGGTATCTATTCCAGGGATGCCAGAATGGTCCAACATACACAAATCAATCAATGTGGTACACACATCAACAATGTGAAAATTAAAAACCACATGATCATGTCAATAGATGCAGAAAAAGCATTTGATAAAATTCAACACCTATTCCTAGTAAAGACCCTCACCAAATTAGGAATAGAAGGCACATACCTCAACAAAATAAAAGCAATATGAGACAAACCCACAGCCAACATCATAATCAATGATGACAAATTGAGAGCCTTTCACCTAAGATCTGGAATAAGACAAGGCTACCTGCTATCACCAGTACTATTCAGCATAGTTCCAGAAGTATTGAGCTGAGCAATAAGGCAAGAAAATGATATTAAATTGATCCAAATTAGAAAATAAGATAGAAAACTATCATTATTTGTAGATAACATAACACTATACCTAGAAAACCCTGAAGACACCATACAAAAAAAAACAACCTGCCAATAACAATAAATGAATACATCAAAGTGGCAGGATATAAAGTCAACACACAAAAATCAGTAATATTCCTATATACAAACAATAAAGTAGACAGAAAGAAATTCCATTCACAATAGCACCAGTGGAGGTCAAATACTTGGAAATTAATTTAACAAAGATGGGGAAAGACTTCTACAATGAAAACTACAGTATCTAAAAAAATAGGATATCCAAAGAGATGGAAAAGCATCCCATGCTCAAGGATTGGAAGAATCAACATAGTAAAAATGACTATTATACCCAAGGCAATGTACAGATTCAACACAATTCTCACTAAAATCTCATGGACATTTTTCAAGGAAATGGAACAAATAATACTGAAGTTTGTATAGAACCAAAAAGAGCTGCAAATAGCCACAGCTATTTGGAGAGAAAAAAGGGAATCGTGGATGCATCACACTACCAGACTTCAAACTGTACTACAAAGCATCATCATAAAAACTGTATGGTACTGAAAGATCAGTGGAATCAAGTAGAGAGCCCAGAAATAAAAACGCACCTTTGTCTATGACAAAGGTACTAAGACATACAATGCAGAAAGGAAAGCCTATATAATGAATGGCACTGGGAAAATTGAAAGATCATTTGCACAAAAAGAAGAAGTAGAAGATGAAGAAGAAACTAGATTACTCATTATTGTCAAGTACAAAAATCAATTCCAAATAGATCAAAGACCAAGACATAAGACCTAAAACCATAAAATATCTAGAACAAAATTTGGAGAAAACACTCCAAGACGTCCACCTTTGAGGTCTTCGAGGAAGGAGTAGTGACAACAAAAGAAACCCATCAAAAATAAATAATTTGGACTACATTAAACTGAAATTCTTCTGCACAGCAAAAGAATTCACCACTAAAATTACAAGACAACCCACAGAACTTGAAAAGATATTCACACAACATACACGAAATAGAAGCTTGATTTCTAAAATACATAAAGAGATCATACATCTCAACAATAAAAATTACCCACCCAAAAATGTGGAAAAGAATCTTTCTAAAGAAGTTTCATAGATAGTTTATAGACAAGAGAAAAAAAAGACTCCACATTACTCATCACATAGAAACACAAATAAAAACTGCAATGAGATACCATCTCACACCAGTGAGAAAGGACTATAAAGAAAAGACTGGAAATAGCAGAGTGGTTGGAGGGAGTGTGGTGAAAAGGGACTCCTTCTACACTGTTGTTGGAAATTCAATTCGTGCAACCTCTTTGGAAAATAGTATGGAAATTGCGCACACAAAGAAAGGTGGATTTACCAATTGATCTATCAATTTATCAATTACACTCCTAGGCTTATACACAGAGGATATAAAATCTCTACTCAGGAAAAACTTCTACACTCTTATATTCTTAGCAGTACAGTTCACAATAGGTAAAACATGGAAACAACCTCAATATTCATTAACAGATGATTGGTTAAAGAAGCTACAGTGCAAATACTTGGTGGAAATCTGTGTTGCTATTTAAAAAAGTGTGTCCTTTACTACAATCTGGATGGAACTGTAGAACATCATGTTGAGTGAAATAAATCAGAAAGAAAAAGAGAAATACAAGATGGTTTCACTTATATGTGGAGTATAATGAAATGAAACAAATAAACATACAAATTTCAGAGCAAATAATAAGACTCAAGATTGGTTATGGGGAGGAGTGAGGTTGAGTGGAAAGTTGGTGTTAAGGGACACTGGAACTCTCGTGGTGGGTATGGTGTGAAATATAGACTGAGATGCAATTTCAATATCCTCAATTATATTAGCATTATGAACTAAAGAAATAATAAATATTAATAAAAAATAAGTTTCCCTTAAAATATTTTAAACTATAGTATTTATGTCTTATGATTAGTACCTTTTAAAAAATAGATCAGGTGTTTGCCATTGTGGAGTTTAAAAAAAAATTAATTCTGGCTAGAACGACTGTTTAGGTTTTTCTATGTGAAACCAGTTTGTGAAGATTAGGTAAGATGGCTATTTTCCCTAAAGAACAGACACCAACACAGTTTAAGAGAAAGTGAAGAATAAAGATTTTCCCCAAAAAGATTCAAGATTAATCTTCAGAAATATATTCTAATGGAATGAGTTAAATTTTGGAAGATGAAAACTTCTTAAATCTGGAGATGGAAATGGAGAGCTAGGTCAAGGCACTCAAGGGATTCCAAATTCGAAGAATCTAAAGAAATTTTCGCAGAGATTCATTATCATCAAATTGTAAAAATATTGCAAGCAGAGAATTTTGCAAGTATTAACAGAAAAGTGACTTGTTACATACAAGGGAAAACTCCATAAGCAGATTTCTTATCAGAAATCCTACAGAACAGAAATGATTAGGTTAATATATTAAAGTGCTAAAATTAAAATGAAACAAAACAAAAAACAACCAAGCAACTATACTTTATGTGACAAAATTATACTTCAAAAACAAGTGTGTAATACTTTCCCACATAAACAAAATCTTAGGGAGTTCAGCACTAATAGATTTGTCTTACAAGAAATGTTAAAGTCAGTTTTTCAAATGCTAAAGACATGACAGAATAGTAAACAATATATTAGCCTCAGAATGTATGAAACTTATTGGTAAAGGTAAACATATAGAGAAATAGAGAATATTGAACACTGTAATTGTGGTGAGTATAACACTTTTAATTCTAGTATACAAGCTAAAAATAAATGTCTAGAAAATAACAAAAATATGTTAAAAATACATACATTATAAATAGATATAAATTATGACATTAATAACAAAGTATGAGGGAAGGGTAAAGTATAGTATTTTATATACAATTGAACTTAAGTGACTATCAGTTAAAATTTGCTTCTATATTTATAAAACATTTTATGTAATCTCCAGTGTCCACAAAAATGAATGCTACTAGAAGTCAAACAAAAGAGAGAAGGGCACCAAAGTGGGTGCTTTTGATTTAATCGGAAGGAGAGAATGAAAAGAATTCTATAAATGAGAAAAAAATCTAATATGTTTCAAATAAGTTATTTTGATGCAGACTGTAGATCTGGGTTTGACTTGATGTTCTCAATTACAAATAAAATGTAATTTGCATCAAAATATGTTTTAAAAGTCCTCATTCTTCCTAATTATATACATATGGTTGAGAGATGGGAGGCCGAAAGTTGCTGTTATTATATGATAATTTGGGAAATGTGTCATGTCAGTCTAGAATTGGAGTAAAGTTAATATAAATTCAACAAGGATTTTAGAATTGAATCTAAAAAAGCTCATGAATCCACAAATCTTACATTTTAAAAGGGAAGAGGGAAAATAAACAACACAAATATCAGAATATAAATGTAGGAGCTGAATTTTTGGGTTTCACAACGTTTGTAAGTAATATAGAATGTTAGAAGATGATGTAAAAATGGTTATTTCAAAAAAGACATGTAGCAGGATAAGGGCCATAGAGGATGTGGTAGTTCAAAATGTTCAGTTTTCAATAGGGTATTCTATTACTCGAAAGAGGTGAAGAAGTAGGCCATGCGGAAAACTGGGAGAAGAGCTAGAAAGTAGGTAGCGGGTAAGAATAACAGCAAAGGCTTCTGAAAAGGCTATAAGGGGAAAATACAAAGAAGAGAGGTAGGGAAAAGAGAAAGACAAGAAAACTAGCATAACGTCCCTATGAGGAAGAGATAGAAATTAGTTTGTTATGATTAAAGGAAATGTAGAGGCAAAAGAGGATAAAGAGGAAAAGCCATTTCAAAGACTTTAAAGCAGCAATGTGCCTGACATGTTAGAAAAACATCAGGAAGGCAAGTAGAGCATAGTGATCAAATGAGAGGCCCATAGGAGCTGAAGATAAGGGTCTGATAATAGGGTCTTTAAAATTATTACATTAGTTTTAATTTTACTTAGAGTGACAAAGAATTCACTGAAATGTTTTGAGCAGGTGAAAGGCATGACAAGACTCTTTTGGAAAGAACAATATGGACTTAGTATTGACAACAGATCAGAGTGAGGGTGGTGGCTAAGCTAAGAATTAGAGACTATTGGTATAATACATGTGAGAATGATTTGCAACAAAACTATAGTAACTGAAGTGATGAAAATTGGCCAAATTTCAAATGCATTTTTTATTGAAGAGATGACAGTATTTTCTTATGTATCAGAAGTAGGTCCTAAAGGAAAAGAAGGCATCAATGATAATAAGGAAGAGTTTGCTGGCTGCTTACCATTTCCTCACTCTTCCTTAATAACAAAATCTCTGTATTATTGGAGTTGGCAATGTTTTCAAGTTAAAAGAAGAATGAGGGAGAGAAAGTGGAAAGGAGAAAGAATTACATTTCCCAGCATCTCTTTCAAATGGAAGTGGTCAAGGAAATTCAAGCTTAATATTGTCAGATGGATCATCAAAAAAAATACTTTAAAACAAATTGACTTATGCTAGATACATATCTTATTGCCCTTGTTCTTTTTTCCTTTTTACAACCTGGAATGTGGACTAAAATAAAAACTGTTTGATTGTAAATCTATATCTCGATAAGTTAAAAGATTAATCAAAGTTGCTCATATTTAAAATACTTGTTATAGTGAGAAATAATCCTTAAATATTTGTCAAAGTAATCATATCTCAGTTAATTATATCTACTCTACCAATGTCAATGGATTTAGGGTATTTGAGTAGCAAAAAAAAGGCACTGCCATTTACTGAAAAGAAGAAGACAGTGGGAGCAAATTTAGAGTGAAACTCAGGAGCTTGGTTTTTCATGGGTTAAAGTTAAGATGACCATGAAATACACAAGCACATATTTTCACTAGATAAATCAATAGAGAGTCTCACTATCGTGGATGAGGCCTAGAGATTGACTATGGCAAGTGAGCAACGTCTAATAACAGGCCAAGCCCTATAATTTCTAAGTATCATTGATTCATTTTAAAACAAAATGCATGTTAAATTATTCTACACACCCTGTATAAATGTTAGTTCATAACTTATACAAATGACAAGATCAATTTCTTTCTCTTTTCTTTCACTACAATGACATCATAATGGAAAGTTGATAACTTGAATAAAGTTTTTCATTAATATCTTCAAATCTAAAATATTTGAGTGCCAATTGATTTACATCAACTTGGATAGAAACTATTTTCAGTAAAATAAATAAAATGCAAATAAAGTCAGAAATTGTATTTATTAAAACTTATTTGACACAGCTGACTTGTATAAAATATAATTATATATGCATATGTAATTTTACTTATGTATTTTACAATTTGTTGATGTTTATCATGAACAAAATTTTTTGATTCTATCAAAGCACTAAAAAGAAATGTCTCCATATATGCTGCTGATTAACTTAATTAGGTAATAGATAACTATCTGACGATTAGGAATTTTTTAAATCTTCATGTATTTATTGATCAGATTGTTGAAATTCGTCTTTAAAATTGGAAGGAGAATAAAATATTACTCAGAGGCAGTAACTAACATTTGCTAAATGCCTTTTATGTACCGCAAACTTTTATTTATTCTTTATTTTAGTTCACAAAGAAGTTTGGAATACTTGCTGTTAACAATAGACAATCTTTACAACAGCTATATACTATAGGTACTGTTAATTTCACTTTACAGATACAGAAAAGATCCCTAGAGCTTAAGTAATTTGTGAAGCTATGAAATAAATGCTGTATTTAAGTTAAACTTAATTGTCTCTCCAATAAAATTTAGATGATCTGCTAATATTAAAATCAATATCGTGAAAACAACAAAATACACTTTGCACTACTTGCATATTGAGTGCTTTCAGATTATATATGGTTTAGATGGTAACAGTAGATCCATTCTACTACAGTACATCTGTTCAAGGAATTTGAACCTGCCCACAGATGTGCCATAGCTGATCCTTAGCGACTGAATTAAGGTTTAGGAATTTATCAAGAAGGCAAATAGTTATGGAAGAGACTATGAAAAATATATTATCCACTGTAGTCCATCCAACCTCAGCAGCAATCTTAGTATTGTTGATCTGGCAGTGTTACAGAAATATGGGTAATTACATTTCCAAAGATTCTTTCTCTATAAAAACCTTACTCTCCACAAGCAGAATGCCAAAATTTCCATTCACATTTTGACACTATAGATATGTTTCTTTGCTCTCACTGTAATTACTTAGAGGAAAATTAATACTATAAAGTGGCACATTTATCATCTCATGATGCTCTTCCCACTTTGTTCCACATTTATGAATCTGCAGTCATTTTGTTGTTATTCATTTATAAGGAGCCAACAAAACTGTAAATTATGCATTTTGAAAGGCCGGCTGAGTGACATTTTTTAAAGTCCACTGGATATATACATATATATGTATATGAGTATTTTTTTCTGTAATAGAAATGTGCTGTAAGTACTCAAGGTTTGAAATTTGATTCCAATTCAGATGTCATTGAGAGTAAGTGCAATGAGCTTTTATTAATTTTTCATGACCTAATGTGCTATACTTTGACACGGTCATCTTGTAGTTACCTGTCCTACATTTAAAGAACAATTTATAATCGGATAGGTATAATATGATAGGTGCATTAAGTTTAATAATACCCCATTTTATCTTCACAAAGGGAATTGCAAATGATATACTGATTAATTTGTGAGTGTGTTCTGTTCGTGATGATTATGAAACACTTTCAAGATACTAGAAATCTGTGGCATATGCCTTTTACGCTTATGAATTAAGAAGACTATGCTTTAAAGTACTATTTTTCCATAAATGCATGATTAACTTTCTCACTGTTCTCAGAAGTAGAGCTGTAAAAAGTAACTTTTGTTTTCTTATCTGTTATGAAAAATATTTTGTACTCACTGAAAGAATTTAAAGCATTAAGAGTAGGTGCATGGTAGCAATACTAAAAACAGTTTCTTATACTTGTAATACCATAGCATCTAAATTTCTTCTTTTGAGAAACGTCTATTCAATTCTGCTCATTTTTTACTGGGTTGCTGTTTTTTTTCTGCTGTTAAGTTTTATGGTACTTTAGATATTTTAGATTTTAAGACTGTCAGATGCATGATGTACAAATATCTTCTCTCATTCAGTATTAATCATTTTGATATTATTTTGCTGATAGTTTATTTTGCTGTGTGGATGCTATTTAGTTTGATGTGGGCACATTTGCTTATTTTCTAATTTTTTACTTTCTTTGCCAATGGTGTGAATCTGTAAAGACCTAAAGTCAATGTCATGGAACATATTATCTATGTTTTCTTATTATTTTATGGTGTCTGGCCTTATATTCAAGTCATTCATCAATTCTGAATTTTTTATATGTATGTATGGTGCTGGGGAGTGATCTTGATTCATTATTTAGCATGTGGCTATCAGTGTTCCCAACCTCATTTGTAGACAATACTTTCTCCATTGTATATTCTTGACTCAATAGCCATAAATGATTGGACCATATATGTGTGAGTCTTTTTCTGCTGATATAATGCTATTCCACATATAGGTGTATCTGGTTTTGTTTGTTTATTTTACCATCACCAGTTTATATCACTATAGCTTTGTAGTGGAGTTCAAGTTCTCGGAGTGTGATAACTCCTATTTCTTTGTTTTCATGATTGCTTTGACTATTCAGGGTCATTTGTTATCCCATACTAATTTAAAATATTTTGTTCTCTTTATTTGAAAACTGCCAGTGGGATTGTGATTGAGATTGCGATAAAATTGTTTACTGCATTAGGTAAATTGGCCATTTTAACAATGTTATTTTTTCCCAACCATGAACACAAAACATCTTTCAAACTTTTTGTATTCTCCTCCATATTTTTAACAAAGTCTTATTTTTTTATTGTATAGGTCTTTTATCTCCTCTGTTAAGTATATTCCAAGTTATTTCATTTTTATTTCCACTGTAAATGGAATCGTTTTCTTGATTCTCTTCTATCATATGGTTTGCATATAAAAGTGTAACTGAGTTTTGCATAATTTTTTGTAGTCAGCCACTTTACTATACTGATAGATTAATTTTAGTAGCTTTTTGATATAGTGTTTAGGGATTTTAACAAATATTGTCATTTGCAAATAGTGATAATTTTACTTCTACATTTCCAAAATGCATTTATTTTATGTCTTCTTATTATGTAATCGTACTTGCTAGGACCTCCAGTTCATTGTTAAATAATAGTGATGAGAGTGGACAGCCTTGTCTCATTCCTGATTACTGAAGAAACAATTTTAGTCTTTCATCACTGAGTATGATGTTCCTGTGAGCTTATCATGTATGACCTTTATTGTTTTCAGGTATGCTTTTTTCGCTCCCAATTTTATGTACAGTTTTTATCATAAATGGATACTGAATTTTGTCAAATACTTTCTCTGCATCTATAGATGTGATCATATGTATGTTTCCCTTGATTTTGTTGATGTGTATAATAGATTTGTGGTTTAATAGATTTGCATATGTTGAAACATTCTTTCATTCCCAGAATGAATTCCACTTGATCATGATGGATGATCCTTTTGTTGTATTGTTGGATTCTGTTAGCTAGTATTTTGTTGAGGGTTTTTGCATCTATGTTCATTAAAGATATTGGTCTGTAATTATCTTTGTGACATCCTTGTCAGGTTTTTTGTGTCAGTATAATGTTGACATGCTGGAATACTTTTAGAAGTTATCCCTACACTTCAAGATTTTGGAATAGTGTGAGACAAATAGGCATTTATTTTTCTTTGAAGGTTTTGTAAAACTCACCGGCAAATTCATGTGGTCTTAGGCTTTTATACTTAGTGAGATTTTTGATGTACTCTTCAATTTCAATCACAATTTGATTGTAATATGTATGTTCAGGTTTTCCATTTCTTCCTGATTAATCAGGAATTAATCAGGCTGTGTTTCTAAAAATCTATGTCTTGTAGGTTGTCCAATTTGTCGATATTTAGCTATTCATAGTAGTCTTTTATGATAATTGTTATTTCTGAAGCATACATTGTTAACTTTTTCCATTTCATTTTTGCTGCTATTTATGAGAGTTTTCTCTTTATTCATAGTTAACCTAGGCAAAGTTTTATCAACTGTGTTTATTTTTTCAAAGAACAAACTTTTGGTTTTATTGATCTTCTAAATTTTCCTTTTTATTTTTATTTTGTTTATTTCTGCGTGTATTTTTATTATTTACTTCCTTTTACTAACTTTTGGCTTCAATTTTCTTTCTACTTGCTTTAGGTATAGTGTTAACATGCTTATATGCAGTTAATCTCTTTCTCTTCTTAGGTGTTTTGAATGCATTCATATTGTGCTTGGTTTCTCTTTTAATTTTATTTTCATACTTTCCCTACAAGTTTGTCTTTTGAGGGTACACTGGGGTTAAAATTTATGATTATAACCCATTCTTGTTTAAATAATTTTATAATTTCTTTCAATTACATTGCTTGACACATTTTGGGATATTGAAATCACACCTCAGTCTGTCAATATCTCACACAATACCCGACATCGGAGGTTCAGTGACTTCACTACCAGCTTTTTCCTACATCCTTCCCTTCCCCTTTTCAACAATGCGTTCTTTTCTGTGGAAATCTCCCAGTCCTCTAGAGGTCCAGTAGTCCCAACTGGGGCCAGTAAAGAAGTCCCGGAGTTTAGATGTGGAAGCTCTAGGCACTTCCAAGTAGATTGCAAAGGTATTTAGCTGTAACCTCAGGAGGCTGGAAGTTGCTATCCAATTGTTTTCCTAAAAAGAGCTGAAGAATCAAGTTATTTTTGCTACAAACCATTCAAATTACATGTGCTATTCTGGTGTTACAGACCTGGATATCTATCTTTAGCAGCCCACGTAAAAAGAAAACCTTGGCATGAACAGATTGACACAAGTGTGCTAATGGCAGAGGAGTTGAGCACTTTCCCCTAGGGCACATCATGCATTGGTGATTCTTCAGTGCCGATACAGCACAAAAGTAGCACCTCGTTCACAATGAAGCCGTGGAAGCCGTCTTATTCATCCTATGCTGAGGCTTTTCATTCAACAACTGAAAGTCTGTTCCTATGTGTAGGATTACCTACTGAAGGGAAAATTTTTTCAGCTCTGGAACAAAGTCTGTATCACTGATCTCTGTGTGTGACCTTGGCTTCATCAAACAGGGTGCCATAATGCCTAAACAGATAGGTCTCGTATCATTTCTGAAGGTGTGTGTTGTTTTTCTTTGTTAAGAAGCTGTTCTCTGTTCCTTTTCAAAGATCGTAATTGCTATAACGGATGCTTTTTGTTTGTACCTATGGACAATAGACGAACTTGATTTCTTGACATTCCTCCATTTTGGATCCCTCTCAAACTACTTGTCACCCTTGATCTCCAGATAATATTAAGAGTTATAGGGTCCCAAAACAACCGCTTTCGTAAAATAGCTGCAAATCAGACTACATACTCAACGATTTTAATTATAAAAAGCACTCCCCTCCCCCCAGGACTCTAGTGGTGGGTAATACACACAGAGCAATCTGACTACTCTGAATCTTCAAGTTAATTAATTAAGATTCAAGTTAATTAATTGATGCTGTTGAATAATTTCTGGGATATTATTACTCCAGTTATCAGCTAGATCACCCTGTCTCTTGTCTTAATTACTATTTTAGTGCAATTTTCTATCTACTGACTCCCACTCAACCACTTAACTATAAATTCATACTTGCTCATGCTATATTTGGAATTCTGTCTGGTTATTTACTGAAGTATCTTTTCACTTAATGCAATAACCAGGAATGAAATCTCTTTTTTACCACTTTATTAAGTACTGTTCAGCACCATTTGTTTTTCTTTGACACACCTCTAACCATTTTTGTCTCATATCTTTTGTTTGAATAGTATTATATTACTCTAGCAGAGAGATATTTTAAGACTAGCAAAACATTTTTGTTGGTAACTATCTCTCTCTCCACATCAGTCTGCTACTGGACCAGGTCTGCATCTCACTGTCCCAAAAGTCAATAATGAAGAGGTTGAATATATGGTAGAAGAAAATAGATTATCAGGACACCAATATATGAAGTGGGAGACCCGCTCTCTCTCAGATCTATTTCCCCAAATGAAAGTGTACAGAAGTTATGTAGACAAAGTATACATGTTTTTGGCAGAATAAGGGAAGTTGAGGTATATGGAGAATTCCACAGACTTTGGTGATTGCAAATAATGTGTGTCACAGGGGGTTTATAGCTTATCAGACCAATTACAAGTCTTGCTGCCACAGTGGAAGAAAATCAGTTCCATCCATTATCTGTGTCTCTCTCAGCTAAGTTTATCTGTAACTAGACTATATGCTAATTAGACATCATAGCTTCTTCATTATTACTGGACATCTATGTTCACCAGGTCCCAATGTTCTGCCAGGTCACAAGTGCATATACATTTTTTGTTGTTGATGAGTTGTAATCTCACTATGTGTCTGTTGTTTCAACCTAGTGTGAACAATTTGCCCTAAAAGGGTCAACTTTTGCTTCAATTAGTGCATTTTTATTGTTAGATGCCTAGGGAAGAGTAAGATATTGTTAATCCGTTAAGGAATTTAATATTGGTGTTGAAAGCTATATTGGTATATTAATATAAAACTAAGTTTAGGCATGACCATAAGTATATTTCTTTGAGAATAATGTCTTGAATTAACAAAATAGAAAATATTTGATTTATGATGTCATTGTAGCTTTTCTTTTCATAAACGAAAATTTATTAGCTGCATCCCAGGTAGTTCACAATCAAAATATTGAAAAGGAAATGACAAAGTATTGCTAATACTATCAGTATTTCTATTAGTATTATTTATTCCTGTCTCTGGTTTCGACTTGTTCAATACTGTTGGCACTCTCATTTTAGAATGGTTTTCTATATAGAGAAGATATCTATATAGAGAAGAAAATGTGTTTAAATGTTCCACTATGTCCTACTCCTATAGAAGCTTATCAAGATATCCTACAAAATTTACTTGAACTCAGCTTTGAAAGCCTTAGGGAAGATTTGAAAAAATACCGACTGCCAGTCATGAGTGTTATCTTTCAGAATTAAAGTGTCAGTGAAACAATAAGTATTTATAAGAATTCAATGTATTAATCTTAGTGATGAACTTAATGCATTATATACACATTCGATTTATAATGATGCACATATTAAGCCTATAAATCTTATGATTCAATGCTATTTTAATGCAATTTAAAAAATAACTGACAAGAGGAGCCTGGGGAACTCAGATCTAGACCACTGGTGGGCTTGTAGAGAAACTGGGTGGGATATACAACCTGATTTTGGTTGACTCTGTGTAGCCAAGTAACAAATCACCTCAATTCCAGAAGGGACTAGCTACCTCTCTAGTCTTGGTCTTCTCTCTTGGTCTGCCTTCCCAATTTGTCCAGGCCCTGTGAGCTAGGTTCTTGAGATGTCTTAGAAAAGAATTTCAGGACACAGAGCATTAGAGTTCAGAAATCATTTTAATCAGAAAATTAATACCCTCAAGGAGACTGAGCCTTACTCTCAAAAAGAAGGTGAAAGGAGGGTTCTTATATGATAATCCCCAGCTTTATATATGCCAGTTATTAGCAATTATTTGCTTATTCCCTCCTTTAACAATTTGAATAATATTTTTGCAGTTTGATAAGTTTATTAGAAAAAGTAAGGGATAGATTAAATGAGACCACAGGATGTGGTGATGGCAGGAGTGGATTAAAGCTCCTGTGGGCAAAAAGGTTGCCTTATTTGGCTAAATCTTAAAGCAGGAAGGAACTAATTTTTATTGCTTTATCTCTGCTTTATTGTCTCCTATGGATAAATAATTTCTGTTGTCTTTTTAAGATGTTTATGCAGGTTTTTTATCTGATGGCAGTCTGTCAACTTTCAGCTCTGGCAGCTAAGACACTACTAATGCCATTTATCATTTTGAATTATTGCATTTTTATATCCCCTGCTCTGTCCCTATCAGAACTGGAAATAACTTTGAAGACATAAAACAATGCAAGTTATATTACTTATCAAAAATGATTTCAGAAGAAACTACACTGTCTTAGAGATGGATTCATGTTAAAAACATACAAATACAAAAAAACTGTCTTATCTGTGTACATTCCATCTATATTTACAGGGACCTAATAACATATGGAGCAATTATTACTTTTCACAATGCAACTGGTTAATAATTAAGACATCAAATGGCAGATAAAATGTTTGTTTATAATCAGGAATATTTTATGCATTGTATTCTGCCTTTAATACTAAAATATGGGTTTGCTTTCCCACTGCTCACAGCCAATTTAGACATATGACACTGGTTTTTGCAGTATGAGCTCTTTATGTATTTTAGAAATCAAGCTTCTATTTTGTGTATGTTGTGTGAATATCTTCTCAAGTTCTGTGGGTTGTCTTTTAATTTTAGTGGTGAATTCTTTTGCTGTGCAGAAGAATTTCAGTTTAATGTAGTCCAAATTATTTATTTTTGACAGGTTTATTTTGTTGTCACTACTCCTTCCTTGAAGACCTGGAAGGTGGATGTCTTGGAGCGTTTCATTGCAAAGCCAGCCAGTGCTGAGGCAAGAGCAACCAAGCTGAAATCTACACCCTGAAATTGGAATCCAGGTGAGAATTTTTTTTTAATTTTACAAGCTCTCATTTAATTTTGAGATCTTTGATAAGTCTACAGACTTTCAAATATACATTAAAACAAGATTAAAATATGGTACTCAAAAATATAAAGTAAGATTATATCATCTGCTTATATTCATCATATTTGAAAACTAAAATATAAAGTAAAATTCTATAATTGAACTGTTAGTGATTGAATTGGAGACAGCTTAGTGAATGCTTCACCTTTATATTCAAAATAATATCATAGGACATATATCAATCCCAATTTTAGTTTTATTAGGACACATTTTTTATTATCAATACATACAATAAAATACTTTTTTTGGAATGAAAGTATTTTACAATTGACATTTTAAAGAACAACTGAGCATACTATCATTGCTACTTTATATATATATATATATATATGTATATATATCAGAACATGCAGACAAATTTGGAATTAAGCTTTTTTATTTTTTCCATTTTGGAAGGAGTCTGCACATGTCCTTTCTTTAAGGTTTTTAAAATTTCTTTTGGGAATGTAGAAAGACACAAAAAGCATATCATACAATGAAATTGATGTTACTAAGAAGTCCTGTGAAATATATATGATCTTATCCAGTTAATAAAAAAAAAGTTTATTTAGTCATGTTCTTTGGTTGTGATTCTGAATTTGTAATTGAAAGTTAACATAAACTGTCTTGTAATCAAATATTAATATTTATTGTAACAGTTATTTCTAATATCTCAGAGACAAAGAAGCAAACTAACCACAAAAGAGCAATTGGATTCACAATTCAAATTTACAAGAAAAATTAAAATATCAATTTTAAAATAAATTGCCTTTATGTTTTATAGTTATCATGGCATTATGTTCAAAACAATAATTATTAACTGTTTTCTTATTTTAAATCTTTAGCTGAATTTTTCAAGTATAAATGTTAAAGTGAGTACAAATATTAACTGCAAAAATTTTAATTTTTGTTCAAGTTAGAGCCTGATGTTATGACAAATTTTTAGTACTGAATTCTGACTTTTCAAATCTGTTATATATAACACCAACTTAGCTTAATTTCATTCAGATACTTGAGTAGGGGCTTCTTAATAGATACATAGCTAAATAGATAATGCAACTAGATTGCTTTAAAAATTTAATAAAATCTATTTAGTAAAGATATATAGACATATAAGACATAAAGCTCTTAAGTTAGCTTAAGAATTATTATAAGAAATTTAATAAATGATTTAATTACTTGGAAAAAAACAGAAAACCAAATTAAATGAAATATTTTTTTCAGTGTATCTTTATTCTCTGAGGATTAACTGCTCCTTTATTTTCTGGAATTTTGCTGATGTTTTTGAAAACTGAAACTGCATTATATGAGAAGACGTATACTACAAAATACTATACTTATGCCAATTATTGCACTTACTACTCAGTTATTTTTCTGTATATGAGGATTCAAACTAAAAATACTTGATAAAAATGCACGTTGCTTTAATAAATTTAAATTAGTAGTAAGTGCAAATAATGCAATACATAATTATTATGGAGATGCTTCAGTGTTTTATAAACAATAGCTTGTTACATAAATATGAGTTGTTATTATGACACAATACAATGCTAAAAATGAAATATTTGTTTTTATTCAGGTTAAATTTCAAATTTGGTTTATATATAATGATTTGATATATATTTTAAAAATTATAACTGGATAATTTCTTAACTAGAGTAACATAAAAAACACTATTTGAAGTGTTATTCATTTTAGTATGGTATTTTCAAATTAAAGTTAAAATTCACCTGACTGGTTGATAATAATAGTCTACCTCTCATGGTTAAAATAATAAATATCAGTTTTTGATGTTAAATAACTGTGATCACTCATTTAAAATTTTTGTTTTACATATTCAGTTGTAAATTAAACAGTAACGATTAAGTACCATCTATATAACTTTCACAATGAGAAAACAAAATGACTCAAGATTGTATGGAATTTCAGAAATACTACATTCAGTTTGGCTGCCCCACAAATCAAAATAAAGTTTTGGAAAACAGTTTTGAAATTTGTCCTGTTTAATAGACTGTGACCTTTGAAAGTTATAAGCACCACAGTCACACTAATTGGATAACTAGCCCCAGAAACGGTTTCTTTTACTATGGACCCTTGAACTGAGATTGTGGAAAATGCTTACTGTGTATGTAATATAACTATCATCTTTCTCAGTGTCACAAACATAATATTTGCATGAAACGATAGTATCATAAATACATACGCAAGAGGGATAATGGAAAAATTTTTATTAGACCTCAGTAAATATGGAGAGTACATGTTATATACATTTGCCTCATGATTATAGTAAAAAGCAAACACAATTTAATAAAATTTGTCATTCATCTTAGGAAAAAAGGATAAAAAGATGTTCACTTATTTTACTAAAACACCTGATATATTCAAGATCCCAGAAGCTCTCCAATATCCAAAATAAACTTATTTTCAAACATATTGTCTAGGGTTTTATGATATTGCATTATGTTGGTATGATAAGATAAATTAATGGCAATGGTGATTAATTTATTCTCCATCTTTTCTCCTCTTCTTGGAAATTGGGATTAAGAATAAAAGTTTTCAAGCTTCTCGTGATAAAATTGATTTCTCTGAAACAACTCAAGTACTGAAGCTATAGGGGCCCATCAAGAGTCATTTTATTAGCATACAAAAAGGCTGTTGTAACTTTATATATTATAAGGTCTAAAAGCTCTTGAGAAAGGAACTAAGGGTTATGATAAAATATTATAATGAAAGATGCTTTTATCACCCTTGAAACTCAGGAAATTAAAAATTTTAGAAGTTCTTTTGTCAGGAACCAATGATGACTATCAAATACATACACATGTATATTAATTACACATATATTATATATAATGGATATAGATATAGATGTGTGCATGTATGTACATAAGTATATAACATAACACTTATCTTACCAAGCTCACTTACAACAAGGTCTCAAAGATATTCTTCTGTTTACATCTAGAGATTTGTAATAATCATTGTACATTTATTAAATCAATTAAGATTCATTTTGTAAAACTTGCTCTTTTTATGTTAATATTTATTATTTCCTTTGTTCACAACCCTGTATTTACTTTAGGATATTTAAATTGTATCTTGGTCTATAGTTTACATTGAAACCCTCAACAGAATTCCAGTATACAATACCATGAAGTTTATCCCTTTCCTTCCCTTCCTCTTCCCACCAACCTGGTAGCCATCATCTTGTCTCTGAGTTTTTACTGGAGATTGCCTTATTATGTTATATTTCACATTTGAGTGAAACCATTCTGTAGTTCTCATTTTCTTTCTGATTTATTTCACATAACATGATCCATAGAAGTTCCAACCAGATCGTTGTAAAGGGCACATTTTTTTTCACTAGCTGCATAGAATTCCATTGAATATATATTTTTGCATCTTCTTTACACAGTCATCTGTTGATGGGTATTTAGGTTGTTCCCATGTGTTGGTTATTGTAAAGTGTGCTGCAATATACAGGTGTGCAGACATTTTTTTCTGATTAGAGATTTTGTATCCTTCTGGTGTATGCCAAAGAGTGAGACTGCTGAATCAAATATTAGATAAGAATCTCTATACTTTTTTTCAAAGTGGTTGTACCCATTTGCATTCTCACCAACAGAATAGGAGCATTCCATTTTCTCTATGCCCCCTCCAACATTTACATTTTTAGTCTTTTTGATATATGCTATTCTCACTGGTGTGAGGTGGCATCTCAATGTAGTTTTCATTTACATTTATCTGATGATGAGTGACGTAGAACATTTTTTCTGGCATCTGTAGGCCATATGTGTGTCTTCTATAGATAGGTGTCTTCAGTTCTTTTGCCCATGTTTCGAGTGGGTCACTTGCCTTTCAATTGTTAAAGATTATGAGCTTTTTATATAGTATAGAGATTAAACTTTTATCTAATGTAAGTTGTGTGAATCTCTTCTCCAGTACTGTGGGTTGTCTTTTTTTTTTTTTCTAGTGGTGGTTTCTTCTGTCGCTTTTTAGTTTGATGTAGTTCCAATTCCTTAGATTTAATTTGGCCTCATAGTTATTCTTACCCCAAAGATATCTTTGAGGTTGAGGTTGTTGTGTTTTTTACCACATTTTGTTCTTGGTATTTTATGTTTTTGGGTCTTACGTCCAGGTCTTTGATACAACTTCAGCTAACTTTTGTGCATGGCAATTATGAGTGACATAGTTTCTTTTTGTAGCAAACGCCTTTCCATTTTTCCCAGTAACATTTGTTGAATAGACTTCCCTTACTACATTGTATGATCATGGCACCTTTGTCATAGGTTATCTGTCCTTATAGTTGTTGCTTTATTTCTGTGCTCTCAGTATGATTCCAGTCAACAATGTGCCTGTTTTGTTCCAGTATCATACTGTTTTGATGATGATTGCTCTGTAGTATAATTTGAACTCAGGGAACATGATTTCTCAACCATTTTTTCTCACTCTCAACATAGTTTTTGCATTCAAGGACTTTTGTGAACCATTCAAACTCCAGGATTTTGTTTTCACTTGAAAAAATGTCCCTAGGATAGTGATGGGAATTGCATTACACCTATATATGTTGATTTAGATAGAACAGCCATTTTTATATGTGAATTTTTCTAATCCATGAACACAGAATTATTTTTCATCTCTTTCTGTCTTCTATATCCTTTAACATCCTGATTATCATTTATAGAGGTCTTTCACCAAATTTGTTGACTATTACCAGGAATTTTATATTTATTGGTGCTATTATGAATGCAATTTCTTAATTTCTTTTTTCCTCTACTTCATCATTAGAATACGGGAATGCTACTGGCTTTTTTCCAAAAAAAAGGTTCAGGCAGAAATGAAGGCAAGAAGGCAAGCAGGCCAGAAGAAAGAGGATTAATAATCACTTTATTTTTATTCAGTTGCTTACATAGTTAGATCCCCTTCACCTGGGGTATTGAAGCCGGGTCTCTGGGATGTATGTGGCATGGCTCCCAGGTGTACTAGACTGTTGGGCCACCATGGCACACCCAGAATATTACTGATTTGTGTGTGTTGATTTTATATCTTGCCACTTTGCTGTATTTATTTATTGTATCTAGCAGGTTTTCTCATGGAGTGCTTAGGATATTCTAAGTATAATATGTCATTTGCAAATAATCATGGTTTGATTTCTTCTACAATTTGGATTCATTTAATGTCCTTTTGCTGCTTTATGGCATCAAAATATATTAAGAAACTATCATTAGAATTGATGAGAGCCATAGCTCCAACAATATCACAGTAGGAGACTTCCAACACCCTACGTACAACAATGGACAGGTCAACCAGGCAGAAAATTAACAGAGAAACAGAAGCTTTGAATGACCATTTAGCACAGTTAGATATAATAAATATATGCTGAACACTTCAGTCAATAACTACAGATTTCATTTTCTTCTGAAGTGTACAAAGAACATCCTCAAGGATAGGTCATATGTTGGGACACAAAACATTCTCAACAGATTTACAAAGACTGAAATTATATCAAGCATCTTCTCTGACCACAGTGGCTTAAAACTAGAAGTCAACCACTAATTGGAGACTAAATATTATGCTTCTGAATAACTCTTGCTTAAAAGAGGAAATCAAAGAGGAGCTTGAAATATTTAAAAATACTTAGAGACAAGTGAGAATGAAGACACGCGCCACCAGAATCTGTGGGATGCAGCAAAAACAGTACTAAGAGGGAAGATCATTGCAATCAGACCTACCTCAAGAAACAAGAAAAATTGCACATAAAAAATTGGTCCCTACATTTAAAACAACTAGAGAAAGAAGAACAATTTAAGTCAAAAATAATAAGAAAAGATATAATCAAAATTTGAGCAAATGCCAACAATATAGAAAAGAAAAAGGAAAATTCGGATCAATGAAATCAAAACTTGGTTCATTCAAAAATAAACGAAGCTTCCCAATCATTGGTTAGACTCAAAAATAAAAAAAGAAAACTCTCATAACTATGATGATAAATGAAAGGGGAGAAAATACAAAAAATAGCACAGAAATACAAAATATCGTAAGATACTACTACGGAGGCCTATATTCCAATAAAGTAGAAAACCTTGAGAACATGGAAAAAATTCTAGAAAAATGCAGCCTACTAAGGCTGAACCAGGAAGAACTGTAAAACCTGAACAGAATAATCACAAGTAAGGAAATTGAGGACATAATCAAAGTCTCCCTAGAAATAAAAATCTTGGTCCAGATGGCTTTTCTAGTGAGTTTTACCAAACCTTCAGAGAAGAATTAATACCTGTTCTTCTCAAACTTGTTCAAAATATTAAAAACAAGAAGCACTCCCAAATATTTTCTGAGGTTGGCATCATGCTGATACCAAAAGCTGATGGAGATGTCACCAAGAAAGAAAATTACAGACCAATATCTCTAATGAATATAGATACAAAAATTCTCAACAAAATATTAGCAAATCAAATTCAACAATGCATCAAAAAGATTATCCATCATGAACAAGTGAGGTTTATCCCAGGGATGCAAGGATGGTTCAACATACATGAATCCATTAATGTATGACATCATATCAACAAAAGTAAGAAGAAAAAACACATGATCATATCAACCGATGCAGAAAAAGCTTTAGACAAGAATCAGCACCCATTTATGATAAAGGGCCTGAGTAAAATGGGGATAGATGGTACATACCTCAACTTAATAAAGGTCATATGCTAAAAACCCACAGCCAATATCATAGTCAATGGAAAAGATTTGAAAACTTTTCCTATAAGGTCAAGAATATGCCAAGGCTCTCCACTCTCAGAACTGCTATTTAAGATCACACTGGAGATCTTAGTCAGGGCAATTAGGCAAGAAAGTGAAATAAAAGGAATCCAAATTGGAAAGGAGGAAGTAAAACTACAATTATTGGCAGATGACATGATCATATATATTGAAAAGCCTAAGAACTGTCAAAAAATTACTATAACTAAACAATGAATACAGTAAAGTGTCCAACTTCAAAATCAATGCACAAAAATCTGTCGCATTCTTATATTCAAACAACAGGCTAGAAGAAAATGAAATAAAGAAAATCATACTATTTAAAACAGAAGTTAAGAGAGTCAAATATCTTAGAATATACTAAACAAAGGAAATGAGAGACCTGCACAATGAAAAGTGCAAGTCTTTCTTAAAAGAAATATAGGAGGATGCAAAAATATTCAAAGACATCCCTTGCTCATGGCTGGGAAGAATCAATATCATCAAAAAGGTCATCTTACCTAAAGTAATATACATATTTAATGCAATACCTGTCAAAATTCCTCAGGCTTATTTATAGGAAATAGCACAAAAATCTTAAAATTTGTATGGAACAACCAAAGACCTTGAATAGCCAAAACAATTTTAAGAAAAAAAATGAATCTGCGGGGATTGTACTCCCAGGCATTGACCTATACTACAAAGCGATATTCATCAAAATAGTATAATACTGGAATAATAAAAGAGGCAAAGATTAGTGGAATAGAAATCGATCACCAGAAACTGACCCACTCACAGTCAGTTAATCTATGACAAAGGAGTCAAAAACATACTATGGAGACAGGAAAGTCTTTTCAGTAAATGTTTTCGGGATAACTGGATAACCAAGTGCAAAAGAATGAAACTTGATCACTCGAACACCATTCACAAAAATTAACTCAGAATGTACTATAGACTTAGACGTAAGACCAGAATCTATAAAATTCTTGAAAGACAACATAGGAAAGACATTCCATGACATCAGCCTTAGGGAGGCCTTTGGGGACTCAACGCTACATCATTGGAAACAGAAACAAAAATATACAAGTGGGACTGCATCAAACTAAAAAGCTTCCTCACAGTAAAAAAAATCACCAAAACTAAAAGCCAACCTACTAACTGGGAGAAGATATTTACATATTTCTGGCAAGGACTTAATATGTAAAATATACAAAGAACTCATGAAACTCAGTAACAGAAAAATAGGCAATCAAATAACAAATGGGAGGAAGAATTGGAGAGACAGTTTTACAAAGATATTCATTTCTTCTGGTTCGGTTGAGGGAGGTTATAGATCTTTAGTAATCTGTTCACTTTTTCATTATTGAATTTGTTGACTTATAATTTGCTCATAACAGTCTTTTTTTCCCAGTCTTCTGATTCAAGTTGGCAGTGTAGTAGGACTTTTGTATTATTCTCTCTAGGAAGCAATGTGAATCTATGAATATATGAAACTTCCTCTGAACCAAATATACATACTTTACACATCTGAGAGATGAGAAAAAATCCACATCAATGAAGAGGCAGCTCAGGGAAAGAACAGCACGTCAGCTACCTAGACCTGGCAAAATGTAGAGAGACAGAGCTCTCTGGTGCATGTACTGTTCAGAAGACCGAGTCACTGTAAGTTCCTGTGTACCACTTCCCCTTCCTGAGAGAAACAAGCTCTGATATGAGTGTATTACACAGTTGGCCTAGTCACTGTAGACACCTGAGCACTCCTCTGCTTATCTGAGGTGAAAGACTACTCCCCGAGTTCCAGTGAAAATCACATCACAAACAGTCCAGAGGCCACAGGCTTGTGTGCAACTTTCCTCCCCTACTGAGGAGCAGAAATTGTTCTCTCTAACCCAAGATGTGCTCACGTCCATGTTCATTTGTACACATCTCAGTCTGCATTCCACAGACCAGGGACCACAGCCGTGTGTGCACCTCTTTCCCTACCATGCCCCTCAGTATGTGCATAGTACAACCTTCTCAGAAACCACAGGGACATACATTGCCCTCTCCTTACCTGAGAGGTAAAATCTCCCCTACCATAATCCAAAGCATTAAGAAACCTGAAAGAAAAAGAGAGTCACAGTACTGAATTCAAGACAGAAAGAAAGCTATGCCAAAACCAAAGTCACAAAAGAAAACATGAAGGGTCCCAAAAGAGGAAGAGACCAAGAGTTTTCTAGAGAAGAATACCATGGAGATGGACTGGGGAAACTTAATAGATAAAGAGCTAAAAATAAATAAATAAAAATATGAAGAAGATGCAGGAGGCAGATACAACTACCCAAAGGAAGATCTTAGAAAAGAAGTCACAGGTCACAGGGAGTACTTTGCCAAAAGAGGTTGAGTTCATGAAGAAATTCCTAGCAGAAATGCCAGACATGAAAAATACAATCAAGGAATTAAAGGTAAACATGGAAAGATCCATAAATAGATTTAATCATGCCAGTAACAAATATCAGATATTGAAACAAAGCTAACAGAGGTGATCCTTGTAGAAAAGGAGAAAGAAGATTGAGAAAATGAAGAAATCTTATGAGAATTATGAGACACTATGAGAAGAACAAGCATAAGGGTTATAAGCATCCCTGAAGAAGAGAGGGAGAAAGGATCAGAACACCTGCTTCAAGAAGTAATAGCAGAGAATTTCACACATCTGTCACAAAGTAACTATGGAGGTTCAAGAAGCAGAGAGAGTACCGAAATTTATAAATGTAAACAAACCTACACAAAGATACATCATACTAAAATTAGTAACAACCAATGACAAAGAAAAAGTACTGAATAATTCTAGAGAAAAGAAAAACATAGCTTACAGAGGCTCACCCATCAGGATATCATCAGACTTCTCAACGAACAGCCTACAGGCCAGGAGAGTGGAATGAAGTCTTCAACATAGTGTAAGACCAAAACTACCAACCAAACTTGCTCTGTCCTATAAAAATATCATTTAAATATGATGGAGAAATACAAATCTTCAATGACAAAATAAAAAGTTATTGGATTTTACCAATGCCAATCCTGCAATTCAAGATATCTTGGAAGGGGTCCTATAATAGAGAAAACAAAAACAAAGACTCATTAAACATTGAGAATGGTGATAAATAGGGAAGCAAAAGTAGGGACAAAAAATACAAAGGGGGAAAGAATAATAGGTATCCTATATAAATATATAAATACAACATGACATCAGCTCTTAAAAGAAAACATAGAGCAGGAAAGTTACATGGCAGAGGCACAACACCCAAATCTAAAGAGATGTATATGTGGTAAGTGACAAAACTGACAGAATAAACATTGAATGCTATCTGAAGAAAAAAGTAAACCTAAACAAACAGGAAATTAAGCAATTGGCAAAGAAAACCAACAGAAAAACAAAGGTTCAAATGACAGTAATAAAGCCCTGCATTTCAGCTATCATTCTAATTGTGAATGGACTGAACCAATCAATCAAAAGAGATAGTGGCAGAATGGATCAAAAAACAGGAATCACCAATATTGTGACAACAAGAAACTCATATTGAATCCAACAATAAACATAGGTTGAAGTAAAGGGCTACAGAAAAATATATCAAAGCAACAATGATGAAAGGAAGTCAAGAAATGCAAAGTAATATTAGGCAAGGCAAACTTCCAACTGAAAACGGTTTCACAAGGCAAGAATGGACACTACGTTTTGGTCAAGGGGGTAATCCAATAGGAATAAATAACTATCAACAACTTGTATATTCCAATACAGGACCATATAAATGTAGAAAACAAATACCCACAAAGCCAAAGGAAGACACTGACAATAATTCAATAATAGCAGGGGACTTTAACATTCTACTTGCATCAATAGATAGATCCAGGCAGAAAAGCAACAAAGAAGCAAGGGTCCTAATTAAAACAATTGGTCAAATGGAACTCACAGACATATACAAGATGTTTTACACCAACAAAATATCCTTCTCAATATCCAGTCTCAAGAATATACCACATCTTGGACCACAAAACAACACTCAACAAATTTAGCAAAATTCAAATTATAAAAAGCAACTGCTCTGATCATCAAGGGGCAAAAATAGAAATGACCAAAATAAAACTAGAACTAAAATGATGCGAAGATTGAACAATATGCTTCTGAACAACTCCTGAATCATCAGTGAAATTGTCTTATATGGAAGCAAATGAAAAATAGAAGATGAGCTACCAGAACATATGGGATGCAGGAAAAGCGGTTTTTACAGGAAAATTTAGACCTATACAAATACACATCAAAAACCAAGGAGATCCCTAATTAGATATCTAACCACACACCTGAGGTAACTAGAAATGGAAGAATAATCAAAACCAAAAATAAACAAGAGAAAGTAAATCATAAAATGAGAGTAGAAAGAAATGAAATTGAAATCAAAAAGATCAACCAAAAGACCAATGAATCCACAAGCAGATTCTTTGAAAAAAATGAAATTTATACACCCTTAGCAAGACTCATGAAGAAAATGTGAGAGAAAACCTTAATAAGAAAAATTAGAAATAAATGAGGTGAGCTTACAACTGACAACACAGCAGTATAAAGAGTCAGGAGAACTTCTGTGAAGACTTATATGCCAACGAAATTGTCTAGCATGAAGAAATTGACTGATTTCTAGAATTATACCACCTTCCAGATTTCAACAGGAAGACATAGACAACTGAAATAGACTGATAAAAAGACCATACATTGAATCAGTAATAAAAAAATCCCTCATAATAAGTATCTAGGACTAGATGATTTCACTGGGGCATTCTACCAAGAAAAACTAACACCCATTCTCCTTAAACTCTTCCTCAAAATTAAAGAAAAGAAAAAACTACCAAATACATTCTATAAAACTAATATTACCCTGATTAAAAAATTAAACAAAGACAACACCAGGAAAGAAAACTACAGGCCACTATCACCAATGAAGATCAATGCCAAAATTCTCAAAAAATCCTGGCAAAAAGAGTTCAACAGCACATCAAAAAAATTACACAACCATGAAAAAGTGGAATATGTTCCAGGGATCAAGAATGGTTCCACATACACAAATCAATGTAATAAACCACATCAACAAAATGAAAATTACAAAAACATGTGAACTTGTCAATAGATGCAGAAAAAGCATTTGACAAAATTCAGCACCTATTCTTGGTAAAGACTCTCACCAAAATAGGAATAGAAGGAACATGCCTCAACATCATAAAAGCAATAGAAGACAAACCCACAGCCAACATCAAATCAATAATGACAAATTGAGAGAATTTCCCCTAAGATCTGGGACAAGACAAGTTTGCCTGCTATCACCAGTATTATTCAGCATAGTTCTAGAAGTCTTGAACAGAGCAATAAGGCAAGAAAATTATATTAAATTGACCCAAATTACAAAATAAGAAAGAAAACTATCATTATTTGCAGATGACACGATACTATACTAGAAAACCCTGAAGACTCTACAAAAAAACTGCCAATAACAATAAATGAATACATCAAAGTGGCAGGATATAAAGTCAAAACACAAAAATCAGTATTTTTCCTATATGAAAACAATGAAGTAGACAGAAAGAAATTATGGAAGAAATTCCATTCACAATATCACCAAGGAAGATCAAATACCAGGGGATAAGCGAAGGTGGCATAAAGTCTCTACAATAAAAACTTCAGGACCATAAAAAAAAATTAAAATGAGACACAAAGCAATATTTATGGATTGAAAGAGTCAACATAGTAAAAATGGCCATTCTACCCAAGGCAATATACAGGTTAAACACTATTCCCATCACAATTCCAGGGAAAATTTTCACAAAAGTGGAAGAAATAACACTGAAGTTTATATAAAATCACAAAGAGTCTCAAATAGTCTAAGCTCTTCTAAGAGAAAAAAAGGAATGGTGAAACTGAAACAAAAACAGACACAGTGATCAGTGGTATCAAATAGGGAGCCCAGAAATAAAATTGCACCTACATGGACAGTTAGTCTGTGACAAAGTTGCCAAGACCATACAATGGCAGGACAGTCTGTTCAATAAATGGCTTTGGGTAAACAGATTAAACAAAAGAAACTAGACTACTCATTATTGCTGGGTTCAAAAATCAATTCCAAACATATCAAACACCTGGACATAAGTCCTGAAACCATAAAATACCTAGAACAAAATGTGGGGAAAACACTCCATGACCACAATCATATAGAGGTCTTTCGGGGAAGAACAGTGACAGCAATCTAAACCAAATCAAACAGAAATAATTGGCTGCATCAAATTGAAAATCTTCTGCACAGCAAAAGAAACTATTAATAAAACAAAAAAGACAACCTAAGGAACTGGAGCAGATATTCACACAACATGCATCAGATAAAAGCTTAACTTTTAAAATATATAAAGAGTTCATACATTTCAACAAAGACAAACTACTCACTCAAAAACAAGGAAAAGAACTGAATACAAACCTTTTTAAAGAAGACCCACAGACAACTGAAAAAAATGTTCTACATCACTAATCATCATAGAAATGCAGATAATAACTACAATGTGATACCATCTCACACTAGTGAGAATGGCCAATACTGAAAAGACAGGAAACAGTTTGTGTGAAAGGGCATGAAGTACGGGAACATTTCCACACTGTTTTGGGAAAGCATATTGATACAGCTTCTTCGGAAAACAATACGGAGATTCCTCACACAAATAAGAATGTATTTACCAATTGATCAATTCCACTCCTAGATGTACACCCAGAGAATACAAAACATCTAATCAGAAAAAACATTTCAACCTATGTTCATAGCAACACAATTCACCATAGCTAAGACACATTAACAACCTCAGTGCCTGTCAACAGATGACTGGGTAAAGAAGCTCTTGTACATATACTCAGTGGAATTCTATGCTGCTATTAAAAAATGAAATTGTGTCCTTTACTACAATCTGTTTGTACTCAATGGAATAATGCAAGTGAAATAAGTCAGAAAAAAAGAAATACAGGATGGTTTCACTCATATGTGGAGTATAATTAGATGAACAAATGAATATATAACATCCAACATAAATAAACTGGTTGTGGAGGGAAGAGGGGAGAAGGAAAAAGTTGAAGGTATGGAACACTGGAATTCTGGTGGTGGATGTGGTGTGATACAGACTGAGATGCAATTTCAGTATCATTGAATGAAATTTAGCATTGTGAACTAAAGAAATTATAAATATTGCTATGAAAAATAGTCTATTGTGATCATTTATCTTTCTCCACTGTCAGTTATAATCTCATTTCATTCATTTCTGATCCTTATTATTTGTGCTTCCATTCTTTTTGAATCGAGCTAAGGATTTACCAATTCTGCTTATTTTTTCAAAGAATTAACTCTTAGTTCCTTTGATAATTTGCATGGTCCTATTGTTTTCAGTTTCATGCATTTCTGCTCTAATTTTGATTTTCTCTTATTTCTGCTAATTTCTGGTTTGAATTGTTCTTACCTTTCTAGTTCCCTTAGGTGTGAGGTTAGGAATTTAATTTGGGCTTTCTCTTAGTTTTTGATATGTGTTTGTGTGACTACAACCTTTCCTCTAAGAGTTACTTTTTCTGTCTCCCACATGTTCTGGGAGCATGTCTCTTCATTTTGATTTGCTTACAGATAAATCTTAATTTCATTTTTAATTTCATTGTTGATCCCTGCGTTCTTCGCAAGCTTGTTGTTCAATCTCCATACTTTTGTGATTCTTGTAATCTTTTATATTATGGTTCATTTCTAGTTTTACCCCCTTGCGGTCCTACGATGCTTTCTATAATTTAAATCTGGCTATGGAGACTTGTTTTGTGTCCCTAAATGTGGTCTATCCTTGAGAATGTTCCACGTATACTTGAGAAGAATGTGTAATCTCTTTTATTGAGGTAGACCACCCTGTATGTGTCTGTTAGGTCCATGTACTTTATTTTTTTCACTTATAGTCCTTATTTCTTCATTGATTTTCTTTCTACATGTTTATCTATTGATGTAGTCAAGTTCTGAAGTCCTTTATAGTTATTGTGTTACTGTAATTTGTGACTTTAGCTCTGTGAGTACTTGTTCTATATATTTAGATGGTCCCACATTTCGTGTATGTATGTTCATGACAACTACTTTGCCTTGATGAATTACCCCCTGACCATAATGTAGTGTCCTTCCTTGCATCAGGATATGTTTTTCAGGTGAATGCTTATCTTGTCTGATACTGTATTTCAGTTCTTCGTTTCCTTGTATCATTGTTGGTTTGATATATTTTCCATACTCTTTGACTTTGAATCTATGTTTTTCTTAGGATCTGAAATGAGTTTCTTGTAAGCATGCATCCTGTTTTTTTGATCCAATCAGTCACTGTGTCTTTTGATTGGTGCATTCAGTCCATTCACATTTAGGGTGTTAATATATAGGGCTTCATTGCTGTCATTTGAGACTTTATTTTCTGTGTTTGTTGCTATGTTTTCCAATTGTATTTATTTGCTCTTTTCTATATGTATTTTTGTGTCAGTTCTTTCAACTTTGTCTAATTCCCAGCTACATATCTCTTTAGATTTAGGGTTGTTTTTTTGTTTGTTTGTTTTGTTTTTTTCAACTGTGATCTGGATTATCACTATATTTGCATCTCTATGATAGCCTTTTGTGAACTGTCACCATATCACATTTATATGTTCATATGGATTCCACAGTTTTATTTCCCCCATTGCTGATTTTTATTCTCTATTGGTCTTATCTTGTTTCGACATTTGTTTTCATCACCATTCTCAGGAGATGGTGATATTTGTTTTCTTTTTTCCCTATTGTAGGACTTCCCTTTCATGATTTCTTGAATTTGTGGTGGATAGTTTGATTAACATTTTGTTTAATCATTGAAGACCTTTATTTCTCCATCACATTTGAATGATAGTTTTGCAGGGTAGGGTATTCTTGGCTGATAGTTTTTGTCTTTTATTATTTTGAAATGCCATTCCACTGTCTCCTGGCCTGAAATGTTTCTGCTAAGAAGTCTGATGATAGTTTGATAGCTGTAACTTTGTAAGCTATATATTTTTTTCTTTACCAGCTTTGAGTAACTTTTTCTTTGTTATTAACTTGCTAGTTTTACATGTGTCTTGTACTAGGTCTTTATATATTTAAAAATTTTGGTTTTCTTTCTGCTTCTAGACCTACATGGTTACTTTTTGTGACAATCGCAGAAAGTTCTCTGCCATTACTTCTTTGAATAGATTTTCTGTACCTATTTCCCTCTCCTCTCCTTCTGGGATACTTATGTTCCTTGTTGCTCTTCTCATGCTGTCTGATATTTCTGGTAGGTTTTCTTCATTTTTCCTCAATATTATTTCTCTCTCGTTTTCCATGAACTTTACCTCTGTGTTCTTTTCTTCAATTTCTGAGGTAATTTCCTCTACATCATTGAGTCTTTATAGAGCTTTTCATGTTTATCTTCAATTTCTTGACTGTGTCTTTTATCTCTAGCCTTTCTGCTAGGACTTCCTTCGTGGCCTCAGTCTCATTTGTGTTGTATTAACTTTAGCCTGTCAGTTCTTTTTTGAGTCTTGCAATTACATTTTCATGATTGTGTCTGCCTCCTGGATCTCAATCAATTTTTTATTACTATTTTTTAAACTCTTTCTCTGCTAAGTTGTTCCATTCAATGTCAATAGAGTTCTCTCGGGAGGTCCTGGCATCTCCCTTACTTTGGTTTATTTGCACATTTTTGGGTGATTTTGCTTTTGGTATGGTTTTCTTGTCTCTTTGTTTTAGCACTGTGGCTTTATTTTTTTATATTATATTTATTACTGAGTGGAAAGTTTGGGTCCTGTTATACTCAGTACCATCCATTTGACATCTGTGTTAGTGGGAACTGTTCCCTTCCCTGGAATGCTCATTTTCTGTAGGCCACAAATGCTGTTTCACTGGTGTCCACTGGCTTTTGTCATGATAAGGGGCACGTCACTTAATATAACAAATATAATTTGTCAGAAGAATTTATCTACAAAACAAGTGATTTTTCAGAAATACTTATCTGCTATACAGGTTTTAAGGGAGGGCTTTATGTGCTATAATTACAAGATAAAGCATTAATGAGATTTATTAGAAATCATAGTAAAAGAACATTTGTCTTCAAAAACTGATATTCAATTAGTATTTCCTTGTAATGTCAATTAGATTGCCTGCTTAAAATTATTTAAGGAATACTGTATCATAACATTTTATAGGTTTAAGATGACCATCATCATCAATCAACAATTTATCTGTATATAATGTATTAGGTTTCATTTATATGTGGCATATAGAAAATCCAAAAAGCAAATAAACTAGATCAAACAAAAACAAATTTTCAGTCTACAAAATGAAATTGGTGGTTACAAAGGGGGATGTGAAGGGGGTCAGACAAATCTCATGCAAGGGATTAATACAATGGTGAAGAAAATACTACACTGGTGATCCTGAATTTAGCATATTGTATACAGACATTAACTTTCAGTGATGCAAACCTTAAATCTATATAATGCTATGATGCAATGTTCCTTCAATAAAATTAAATAACAGAAAATAAACAATAAATAAATTAACTTGCTGTTGATGATTTGAAATAAGATTTTGGAAGGTCATTTACAACTCATATATCTACATTGGACGAGAGATTTTCTTTGGTTTTCTTTAGTTTGTTTTTTAAATGAATTGACTTCCAATTTTATGAGATACCTTCCTGCTTTTACTCATAGATCACATGATTTTTTTCAAAATTCTTAAATAAATAAATGATACTTAAATGTTTTTAAAATGAAATACTTGAATTCATCAAATAAAACTCACCATCGTCATGATATTGTCTTTATCAGGTTTCTCTCTACTCTGTTTACTAATACTTTGCTCAGAATGTTTACACATAAATTCGTAAGTGACCTGGGCCTAAAACTTTTTAAAGTAATCATTGTTGGAATAAAGATTATATTATTTCTAGTACTGTTGAGGAATGACTTTTTTCCATTTCTCAGGAACAGTATGCATATAATTGGAATAACTTCCCCCTTGAAATGTTTATTCTAGCTGATAAAATGTTCTAGGATGGTGTTTTTTTGTGTGCGAATACTTTTTAACTACTGCAAGTTTCCATTTGTTGAATCAATATGTGGAATTTTTTCATGCCATCAGATTTTTTTTAAGAAAGATTCAGACACAAGAACGAAGACAAGCAGAGGCAAGTAGACAGGAAGATTGAGGAGGAAGAAGCACTTCATTTATTTTATTTAGTTGTTCATCTTTCTTGTTCCCATTGGCTAAATCTAGCACCTAAGAATGTGTGTGGACTTCATCCAACTGCTCTTCCACCAGGGAATGAAACCATCTGATTTTTTTTAAATTATATGTATTAGAATACTTCTGCTATCTTCTTACATTCTTTTAGGTTTTTATTTAATCTACAGTTACAGTATTTACATAATTTCAATTACTATAACTATATATTGGACTTCTCTTATTTTTCTTAATTATTTTTATTATAAGCATAATTTATTTTATTATAAGCATTATAAGCAAAGTCCCAGTAGAAATCACCCCCACCTGACTGGGTAAAAAAACAGGACAAACAGATATGAGCTTGCAGTTGCCTTATCTACATACCAAAATTCAGCTGTACCAGATATATAGATAGACTAAGAACAGCAATGATCATCGGCAATGGTCAGCCTCAGCAACAGACAATATCAATCATCTCAAAAGGTCAACCTGACTCATACTCAGAGACTGACATCCCAACCCCAGACTACTCCTTCCCGCCTTGCAGTTTTCACACTTAAAACCCCTACTCTTAAAGTAATCAAGTTGAGTCTTAGTATCCCTTGTCTGGCTCCATTCTCTCTCAGCTTCCTGCTAACAAACCCCCAGCTTGCTTGCTTGCTGTGTTCTGCCTGATCTCTTGAGCAATCCTGAACCCACAGGGACCATTGTAAAAACAAAACTCTGTGGTCATTGTAACAAATACCTTTCCCAAAATAACTAAACTTGCAATCTAATACATCCTGTTTGATAGAACAAGAGCTCCCCAGAAAGGCATGGGTGATGTTGTTTTGTGTTAAGGGCTTCATTGCGTGTGGCATTTGGGCAGGATTCTCTATTGGCCTTTGTTTCAGTCTTTCATGGTGGCAGGTCCTAGGCAATTTTCTCTGTCTCTTCTGATAATGATCCTCATTGTCTTGACTAATATCTTGTATGTTAATGAATTTCTTAACAGACTTTTGGTCTCAGTTCTCTTGGGTGAATTGCAGTGGTACAATGCCCTGAATCTGAAAGCTAGCCCTGCCTCTGATATGCAACTAACCACAGCATCCTATACCAATAGTCAATATCCCTTCCCCTGGGCTGGCCTGCTCCTTTAGTTAGCCAGCCCACTTTGAAGTTCCAAAGAAACTCTTTTGGTTATTCGAAGCATTTTCTGAGCCACACTTTCCACGCTCCTGAACCAAAAGAAAAAATTCCCAAATATTTTGGGGGAATCAACACTGTTGACAGAAAAACTTACAAAAGCATCTTGCCCTCATAATCCAGAATGTTTGAACCCTTTATTAAATATAACCTGCAAATGACCAACCCTAAAGAAGCAGGCAGAGTGAGTAACTAAGAAGTGGTGTTTGACCAATATATGACCTTCCACTTGTGGTACTGGATCATTAAAGGCAGTTTGTTCTACTGAATATGCTCCTGGCCTCAAAGGCTATAAGCACAGGCATCTGACTGCCCCTAATAAACATCCATTGAGCAGGTGCTAGTGTGACCCCTGGATTGTCCCTGCCTGAAATGGGTGACAGTAAGGAGGGGCCAGGAAAATGAGTAGCCCTATGAGTCAATGGAACAAAGGGAGAATGTATTACTTGACCCCTTTTGGAGTGTGCTGTCACTTTAACTGTCATAAACTTTGCTTATGCTTCTGTGTGCTTCTCTATTAAATTCTTTATGGGAGAGGGGTAAGAATTGAGAAACTAGCAATCCCAGTAACACTTTCCATAATGGTGTCCACAATTTGCACTCCCATCACCATTGTATAATATTTCCCTTTTATCCATATCCTGGCCAACACATTGCTTCTATTATTTTGGGTTGTAGCAATTTTTACATAGTTGTTTTAATTTACATTACTCTAATGACAAGAGATGTGGAACATTTTTTCATGTCTGATTACCATCTGTATTAATTATTTGGAGAAGTTCCTATTCAGATCTGTATCTATTTTGTCACCTGTGCCTAAATCAAAGGTGCTAAACTAACAGCATATTCCAATTCTGCTTACTTCCAGATACTGCTTAACTACAAAGCCACAGGACTAGTAAATCTTTGTTATGCTTTAAATAGCACTGTAGACCAGACAATGCTGTTTTAAATAGGTTAAAGCCAGATTGCAGATAGAATGGATGTGAAATGGGAAACGGGTCAAACAAAAACCTTATTATAATACTAAATAACACACTCCTGGATGTAGAGAGTTAACATCATAATCAGGCATAAAATGTTTATGAAAGTATGATAATGGTATTTGCCTCTGTAAAGAAAAGCCAGCTCCTTGCTTTGGAAGCATAATACCCTTTTCCCTCCCTTCTTAGACTGCCCATGAAAGTATAATATCTCCTTGAATCAGAGAAGGATTTTAGATCAGGAGTTCCCTTCTTTATTGAACAATAAATGACCTCCTTTTGTTATATGGTCTTTGATCATTAACCAGTGGGAAAAAAGAACAAAATGTTAGTGACAATTTTAACAGTCTTTTCAAAAAATTAACTCCAGATACATGTTGATTTTAGTATTCATGGTTGTTAACATTATCCTGGATGCAGAAACAAGGGAGTGGAGAAGAGCAGATTGTTATTATTTTGCATAATAATAATCTTATTAGTTCTCTCTTTGCCTCAGGGCTTGACAATGGCCTAACATCCTGAAAGAGATATGCTATCATGTAAGTAATTAGGTTAGGAACCTCCCAAAACATGATTTTGGGCATCTACATAGAAGAGAAATAGTTATACCCCATCCCCTACTGAAAAGAAGAGAGAAATATCTTAGTCTTAGTATAGAATCCTTCTGACTTATATTTGAAATGTAAATAAATCTCCCCAAGGGAAAAATAAAACTAGAGTATCCAACTTTAGAACTAGAAGCTATCTGTGTGGTCGTTCTTAATCACTCTGCAAGCATAAAACTCTGGAAGGTACATTTTTCAAATGTTTCTCACTCTTTAGTAATATTTCAATTTCTTGATTTGACTTTTAGCTCGTTCCAAATTTTAGTAAAATTGTTCAAATAGTTCTAGTGTGCAAAACAAATATTTACTTTACAATGCTACCTGAGATTTTGCCTTTTTTTTAATGTCTTCTGTTTTTTATTATTCATTTGTTTCTAGTTTTTTTGCTTTTTATCTGTTGTTTATTAAATTTTAAGTAGGATAATTACATTTTTTATTTGTTTTTAGACACCTTTCTTATGTAAGTCTTTGAGGTTATGCAATTCCTAAATGAAATTATACTGTATTCCATATTTTTCATGTTTGTTTAAATTATTTTTATACTTCACTATTAATTTTATTTAAATTATATTATGTGCAGAAGATAAATTTTGAACAAGAATTGAACAGTTGTTATGTTGCAGGCTCAGCAAGCAAGGAAACAGCACACCAAGGCTTTTTCAGGAAGCAATGTTTATTCTTTCTGCCAGCAGTTCTCATTGGATTTGTATGCAAAGGCTGATGCCCCTGATTACACTGATGCACCATTATTTATAACTTCCAGTTAGTGTGGCACAACACTTTTTCCATATGTGGTTACAAAGAATTTCATTGGTTACATTGCCTGTAGAATAGCATACGGGCCAAGTCTTTCCTCCTTGCCACGTCACCTCTGTATGTTTTCAAATTCCTCCTATCACAGTTATTTTGTTTCACTCCAGTTGTGTTGGACGATCAATTTCAGCTAGTTGTTCATATGAATTCGACTAATCAACATGGGCAAATAGTTAACTATTTGCTCAGTTATGGTCATTTTGCAACATTTTAGTTTTTTATCAGTTGAAAATCTTATTGATGATAGTGTAGATTTTCATGCAGTTTAAGAATTAATGGTTTCCTTGCAAATTGTACCCTATTTTTTGCAATAATAATGCTATGTAAAACTATAATACTAATGCAGAGATAGCATAACTTAAAATCTATAGATCAGTATGCAGATATATGAGGAGAAAAGCAACTGGCAAAACCTGGGACTTCTAAGAACAAGGATCCCACCTTAGCAACTTGGGTCTGGGACATACCCTTAGATAATCCAGGTAACCTGGACACACCCACAAAGGAAGAAGCCCATACCTCTCATCCTCATATATATATATATATATATATATATGTTTATTTATAAATATATATATGAGAAAACAAAAACCTGTCTTACCTGTGAGAGTGGGATGTGGGCAGCACGGGTGGTACCCACACGTGTGCATTCCCTTGATGTAATTTTCTTGGCCTGCAGGGAGCTTAAACTTGCTATTATTACTTTTAATAAACTTGCTGTGTGATCCTAACCAAACAGATCTCTCCACAAATTCTGGATGAACCCAGTGTCTCATCAGTGTGTCTCAGCTCACCCTCACCCACATCAATACCACAAACATACTTTTGACTTAGATAAAGCCTAGTGATATCATTCAGATCTTCCTTGGTTTACTTGTACTCATTTTATGTATGTGTGCATGTTAATTTCTTTTCAATTTTACCACCTGTGAAGTTTGTATATCTACTACCACAATCAAGTTACTGAACAACTCCAATATGACAAGAATTACTTGTGCTGCCTTTCTGTAATAACCCATTCCTTCTATTCCTTCCTTTCCGGACACTTGGAAAACAAAATTCACTCTTCCATTTCTAAAGCTTTCCTATTTCAATGATGTTAGATAAGCCAGACTGGTAACGAAATATAATTCCAAGAACCTACCAAAGCAACCATCACAAATGGTAAAAAAAAAATGCTTTTAAAAAATTTTAGTCTCCAGAAATTATCTTGAGGTAATGCAGCAAGTGGAGAAACATTATTTAATAAAAGCTACTAAACCTTCATAAGAATAATGGGAGTTTATGATATTTGAATCAGGATCTGCTCTATTATCTTTCTGAACCAGCAATTTGGAAGCAAGTACCCACCATGTGAGTACAGCCAAGAACGTGGAGCTCTCATTGCCTCCAGCTTCAAGTCTAGAGTTATATAATAGTAATCTCTAAGACAGACGAGTTGCCAGAATTCTTAGCCTAGTGTGTTTTAGGTGTCAGAAATCCTATTCCAGAAAATAACGGCTGTGAGTTATGAGGTTTCAGCTATAGCCAAAGAGAATCCTGTCAAAAGTAGTCATATCAGAGTGATTGTACATGGCCCAAAGTTTTACCCTCTGGGCAGTGATATTAGATGTTTCACACTACAGAGAAAATTGATTTCACTAAACTAAACAAGTTACTAAACAACGAAGTTATGAAGCAGCAATAAATGCAACCCTCAGAGAGAAAGGGAATTGGTATCCAGAGTTCTAAAATATTTTATTTATAATTAAAAGTTTTCAATAGAAAGTATTAGAAATGCAAAGAACCGGAATATTAGAACCACATACAAGAGTAACAGTAGGCAACAGAATTTTCCTGCGAGAGGGAATATATACTAAATTTAAAAGGCCAAGATTTTAGATTAGCCATTATAATTATGTTTCAAGAATTAAAGGAACCCAAACACAATGAAATAAAAGGAGGTATGATAACAATTTCTCATCAAAAATAAAATACAAATAAATAGTAAAAAGTAACATAAAATAATTGAAAAATATGGAGCTGAGCATACGAAATAAAATAAATCACTTCAAAGGTGAATGGCAGATTTGAGCTGGGAGAATAAAGCAGCAATATGATTGAACAACACATTTACATATTCACATATTTACTAACTTCTCAAGTTCAGTAAAATTCAATTTAAGGCATGCATGTTGACTTACATTAGCTCTGAAGAAAAAATATATGGATAGTCAATAATACTTTCAAATTGAGAAAAGTTTTTATATCCCAACATTTTTCTTGTAATAGAAATAAATGAAATCACATTATTTCGTTCAATGAGCATTCTTATTAGATACTACTCAATATATTTAGCAGAGATAAAAAATTAAAGAAAAATAGCAGAGCTTCAAAGAAATAGGAGACTGTTAAAAATATCAGCATATGTAATGTGAATATCCGAATGAGAAGATGAGAAAGGAGCATAAACCTGATTTGAAAAAAAGATAATAAAAATATGATGAAAAGATGTTCAATATTATGTCACTGTGGAGTTTTAAAAATTTTAGTCTAGTAATATTGCTTTGTAACGTTACATTGCTTTAATGTGTGTATCATTGTAAATAAAACCCTGTACACAATACATTAAGTTAAACAGTAACTGTTTGATCCCGTTTTTCAGCTTCCTTGACCCTTTTTATCAGATTTTCCCACCTGACTCCCCCTCATTTCCGGTAAACAGTAATTATCATGTCCACCATAGTGACACCAAAGGCCTTGTATGCTCAAAAGTATGTGGATAATAATTAGTATTCTGTGTATATATTCACTGCTCATATTGAAGTCTCAGTTTGTGATTTTTGCTCTCCCATTTTTGATACATTGGAGATTTTCTTTATTTTGAAGTGCATTGAAATATATATTTAAGCACCATAGATTATTTGCTGTAGCTTGGGTGAAAAGTAGGAAAAGACAGTGTTGGTTAACCAAATCAACATTCTCAGGATTTTTTTGTGTTTTTGTAGGGATTTTCTTCTCAAAGTTACCGTATTCTGATGATATAGTAAGTACTAATATTTCAGTTGGTGCAGATGATTTACATAAAAGTTATTGAAGTGTATTCAGGAATTAGTTTTCTAGTAAAATATTCTATGTAAGTGTTCCTTGGTTCACCTTTTCTTGTACTACTCTTATCCTTTCACAATGCAGATTAGAATATCAATGATCTTAATGATCCCATAATAGAAACTAAATTATGTCTACCTAATCAAGCATTTCCCAAATACATGAGTAGAGTATAAATCGAATTCAGTTCTCACATATTTACTAACTTCTCAAGTTCAGTAAAATTCAATTTAAGGCATGCATGTTGACTTATATTAGCTCTGAAGAAAAAATATATGGATAGTCAATAATACTTTCAAATTGAGAAAAATTTTTATATCCCAACATTTTTCTTATAATAGAACTAAGTGAAATCACATTATTTTGTTCAATGAGCATTCTTCCAGATATAATGAACAAACAACCCCTCGCACAGAACACACACAGACACACACGAAGACATTTAAAGAATCTTCCAACTTCTCACATACCAAACATAAGTAAATTTTCATGGAATAATTCAACCAATGGGAGCAAAATTAAAATAGATACAGTTCCCTTTATTTTAGAATTTCTCTATTATAGAACACCTATGATAGGCTGAGATGCTCCAAATCTGAATTATCTGACAAGAAAGGTATTAAAGATACTAAATTTAAATTAGGCATGAAAAGCCCGGCTTAGTCACACAGGCTCCATACCAGAAAATGGTTATTTTAGGGAAAACCGGTTCCTGAACAGTGTATAATTGAGGCCAGTAGTCTCATCAGACTCAACTGCTCTGCCATGTAATCATAATTTGGGAGCTTTACATACCATTTTTGCATAAGCTGCATGAATATTAATATTCAAAACTCTATTTGAATGATAAAGAAAGGCTATAAGGAGTGTGTCTCACATGTACAAATAAGCAACCTACATGACCCAATATGCCTTACATCTCCTACAGGAGGTGATTCCATTTCCTCCTTTAGTGTAACAGTGGGAAATCCTCCAGTGATTTTCTGGGGTTGTTAGCTTTGTATTAAGGGGAGTACACCTGGCTTTTTCTGTGACTGTACTCTCCAATTAGCTCTCTCATGTTTTTTTCTGAAAAAAGTCTATTGATTGTTGAAATGTTTTGCTTTTTTTTAAGATAAACACTTAAAAATTCTTTAGTCATCGTAATCCAATTGTTTGACTATGAATACATCTTGACCTGCCAAGATGCCTCTATATCTCTGTGTTCTGGCAAATTTGGCAATAAATGACATCGTTTTAACAGCAACCTCATTTTTGTAGGTGTAAAGAAGCAGTAACTAGAAATCATTTCAATGATCGTATAATGCAGAGGATTTTCTGTTTGGGCTTTAGATGTCAAAGTTTACTGCTACTCCATAAGCCTGACTGTATTTTTTCTTAGACTATCTGTAATAGTGAATTGAAAAATTAATTGTGTGGCTTCATGATCTATACACTTATGCTCCTAGAACTGGGAGACTCAATAAAATTGTTTCAGGCATGGCAGTTTAAGAAAATATATCATATCCAATGTCTGGAGAGAGAACTAAGAGGGACTAGTTAGAATGATTAGAGTCTTATACATGTTAATCAGCTCACAAATCATTCTTTTCAGTCCCTAAGTTGATGACAATTTATTCATACATGTTTTATATCCACCAATTTATTAGTTCTTGAATTTATCTTAATGATTTTGCCTTTAGAAAATATAGTATAGGGGATTGTGGGATGCAAAGAATACAGAAATCACATTAAAGAATGTATCAGAGTTATTACACATATCTTTAGGGCTAACTTTGCACAGAAATGTGTTTTTGAAAGGTCAGAAAGAAAGTCTGACATGAGACATGACTGCCTTCCAAATTTTAACTTATAAATAAAAACAAGAAATTTATTTTGTGTGATACATATTTATAAAACATAATTTTTATTTTATGTCCAAACCCCTTGAAATTATAGAGCTTATCATTCATTTTCATTTTCTCAAAGCTAAATCAAATGTGGATATTGCTGACTCTGATAGCAACTTGACTCCCCATTATTTCAATCATCTTAATAATTTGTAAAGAGCTCTAAGTTTAAAAAACTTAATTATAATTTTGTAGTTAAGGAGGTACTTGAAAATGTAATATTGTTCCAAATCATAGAGCGGTATTAATAATTTTAAAAATAGAATTATTTTCTTAATGTGAGCAGAAAAAGCAGTTGTAATGAGAATCAACCTTTCCTGTAGGAAGGACATACTATGTGGTAATCGTTGAGTTACTAAACTGTCTTTCTGAACAAATAGATCTTGCAACCACATTGACCATGACATTTATTTGTTGGTAATTATTTTTAAGGCAGTAACTATTTCAGTTAGACTGGTGTTACCAGGAAGAATTGAAACAGTGAAGTAAAACCATTTTATAGTAGTAACAGTGAAGTAAAACCATTGTATTTATATATCTAAGTTGAATGAAGAGTTGGTTTTGTTATGTATAGGAATAATGAATCAAGTGACTGGAGGCTGGAGCTTTTATTCCATGGAGAATTGGCAGTGTAGGTTCAGAAAGTTCCGTAACTGAGGTTCCTTGGTCACTATGAAGCAGCAAAAGAGAACTGTGTACCTCAAAAGGTAACACTAAATATAGAGAATAAAAGTAAAAATAAAAAGGACTCAATGTGTGCTGAATAGTAACTTTTAAAGAAGTACTGATCCTGTATATAATTACTAATGCAAAGTATTCTTAGAGAGCGTTTTTAGATTCTTTATCAGCTTTCAGTATTATCACCATTAGAACACAATAAACGGTCTGATCACTATTTAACTTGCCTATATTATTTTCTTCTTTCATCATCATTAGAAAAAATAGACAACTATTGAGAGTGTAATATCTCTGCTCAAGATGTTAATGCATTTGTTTTCTTTATTGCTCTAGGAAATGGTACAATTTCCTGTTATTAATTCAAATTCCTCTGTATCTCTTTAGTACTGACAATTTAATTGATAATATAATAAAACAATAAATAGAAAATCAAGTGACCACCGAGCTTAAATAACTCTCAATTCCAAATTTGAAATTAAATAGGTAATGTCATATGCTACATATAATTCATTTTCAAAATGCAGTCAACCTTTGAAGTTACTGAGACCTTGATTATACACAGATCGTGGGTTATTTAAACTTGTTTATTACTTTTTAACATCACCACTGAAGTCTGACCTCAGGCACACAGACAAAGAAAAAACTAGGACAACTGATTTTTACTACTAGTAATCAGTTCCTGTAGTGATGCTGTGAAGAGGATACTGCAGTGCTTTGTTGAGATAGGAAGTGTTGTTACTTGCTGATTTTATTAATCCGTACTAAAGATCTCTTTCATTTTAACCTAGAAAACCACAAAGTTGCAATTAAATACATTTTGAAACATATATTCTATATATATTTTATGCGGATGTATGCATATTTATTATACTACTAGTATCTATTATGAAGATGTATTGTAAGCATATGTATTATAAAGCATATTCTTTACATATTACATGTATTTATATATGTATATAAATCTTCAAAATGGCTATGATAAAGTATATAGTATATTTCTCATCATGATTATCCCTTTTATACTTAATACACAAGGTATTTTCTAAAATCATAGATCATAACGTGGAATGCAATGCTCCCATACAAATAAATAAATGAAAATACATATATAGCGAAACAGCAGTTTCATTTGTTAATATTTGCCTTTATAATGTGCTACATTTTGGTATTTCTTAGTTTATGCACTTTCATACATAAATGTATATCACATTCAGATTAATTGATGTAATGAGTTATCAGTGGGTCTCAATCGACAGGTTGAAAAACCTGGGCAATTTGCTTGACAGATTATGTTGGCATTGCATATCTCTAGGTAACTGCACTGTGAAAATCATTTCCTACTCTTGGAACGGCACCTAAGCTGTTCCATTGTTTATAAAATGCAGAATAACTATATTTTATATATTCAAAATATGCTACTATTTAATAATGAAAATATGAAATAAATTAACTTTGTTATTACCAGTCAACAACTTATGGAGAGGAAGAATGTATTTATTTAAAAAATTCAGAATTGCTTCTATTAAAATTTTGCTAGTTAAGACATTCTATGGAACTGAACTATAATTATATGATGCTAATTAAAGATAACAAGAAAGTCTTCAGAAAGCATCTGACACTGGCTTCCAAGCATTATGGAAATTTACTATGAGGGCAGAATCAAAAAAATATCACAGGTGGTACTAGGGGAGAGAGAAGCAATTCAATCAAAGTTTAATTTTTCCAATAATATAATTTATTTACTCATTATATTTTGTTGTATTTAACAGACAATTTTATTTCATTGACTAATTCAAATACAATGTCCGGTTATCTCACCTTTATAAGTAGTTTATTAAAGAACCTGATTCCATAATCCCTCTTAAATATAAATGGAATGAGCGCATATATTTTTATGTTTGTGAGAAGTAATTTTTAGTGCAATCTTCTGTACACATCATGCACTTAATAAATATTTTTTAATGATTATCTGTATGTTTTGTTCAACATTCACAGTCTAATGACTTTCACTAAAATATTCAAAGACTTGAAACTTAAAATTACATTTCTGTGATGACTGCATGAAAGAAAGTACACACTGAAAATGTTTTTTTTTTCTATGTCAAACGCTATGCTTCAAATTTTATTTTTGAACATATATAGGAATGCACTTGATGTATTAGCTTCTCTCACATTTTTTTAAGATGGTAAAGGAAAATACACTCCTACAGTCAACACATGATCACAAAAAGGAATCCTCAGTCATTATATTATTATTTATAGTAATATATTTTTGTTAAAAATGCTGTATTCATTTTAGGATATTGAAATCTCATCTCAATCTATTTTTCACACCACATCCACCAGCAGAGTTCTAGTACCTTTTAACACTATCTTTTTTTCTATTTCCTTTCCTCGACCTCTTCAACCTCCCTTGGTAACCACAGTACTGTGCCCTGTTAATTTTGTCAGGATTTGTATGATCATTTGGTTCATTTTGTTTTATTTCGCATACACGTGCAATCATTCTGTATCTCTCTTTTTCTTTCTGACTTATTTTGCTTAATACGATCCTCTACAGTTTCATCTAGATTGTTGCAGAGGGCGTGAATTCATCTTTTCTTAATATTTGGATAGAATTCTATAGAGTATACATACAAAAGCTTTTTTATTCAGCAATCTGTTGGTTGACATTTAGGAGAATTCTCTGTCTTGTCATTTATGAATTGTGCTGCTATGAGCATAGAGATGCAGATTTTTTTTTCTAATCAGTGATTTTGCAACCTCTGTGTATATGGTCAGTATTGGAATTGCTGGATCAAATGGTAGTTCCATCTTTATTTTTGAGGGCTCTCCATACTGTTTTCTAAAGAGGCTGCATGAATTTACATTCCAGCCAACAGTGGAAGAGGGTTTCTTTTCTCCATAGCCCCTCCAACACATGTCATTTACAGTCTTTTTGATATAGGTCATTCTCACTGGTATAAGGTGATATCTCTTTGTGGCTTTTATTTGGAATTATCTGATTATGAGTGATGTAGAACATTTTTCCATGTGTGCGCAGGCCATCTTTGTGTCTTCTTTAGAGTGGTGGCTATTCAATTCCTTTGCCCATTTTATGAGTATACCATTTGCTTTATTGTTGAGTTAGATTATCTCTTTACATATTTTATAGATTAAGCTCATCGGATGTATACTGTGGAAATATCATCTTAAATTTGGTGTGTTGCCTTTTTATCTTAGTGATGGATTCTTCAGTTGTGCAGATTTTTCAGTTTGATGTAGTCCTGATTATTCAGTTTTGCTTTTGTTTCTTTTGCCATATGTGATCATTCCTGAAAGACATCTTTCAGGTTTATGTCATAAATGTTTTTTTTTTCCACATTTTCTTCTAAGTATTTTATAGTTTTGGTCTTATATCCAGGTCTTTGATTCATTTTGAGTTAACTTTTGTGTATGGCACTACTGAGTAATCTAGTTTCATTTAGTGCAGGTGTCTTTCTAGTTATTCAGCACCATTTGTTGAGGATATTTTCCTTACTCCATCGTATGCCCTTGGCATCTTGGCACCTTTGTCATAGATTAACTGTCCATATATATGTGGTTTTATTCTGGACTCTCAATTTTGTTCCACTGAGCCATGTGTCTTTTTTTATCTCCTAGTATGATATTGATTTGATGATGATCACTCTGTAGTATAGTTTGAAGTCAGGGTGTGTGATCCTTCTGCTGTTTTTTTTCCCCTTAGCATAAAGTTGAAGATTCAAGACCTTTGTGGTTTCATACAAACTTCAGCATCATTTGCTCAATTTCTTTTAAAAATATCCTTAATGAGAATTTCTTTAAATTTATATGTTTCTGCGGATAGAATGAGCTTTTACTATGTTGATTCTTCCAATCCATGAATATGGGGTGTGTTTCCATTTCTTCATGTCTTCTATTACTTTTTGTTAAAGTCCTATAATTTTCATTGTAGAGGTCTTCCACCTCCTGTTTTAATTTTATTCCCAGGTAAGTGATCTTCTTAGTACAGTAATCCCTCATCTATCACGGGAGTGAGTTATGTTCCAGAGACCTCCGAGATAGGTGATAATCTGCGAAGTTGGGGTATCAAAATTTTATTATTTATATATATTTTAAGGCTTTATAAACCCTTCCCACACTCTTATTAGCCTTTCCCACACCCTTGTAAACACTTTTTACATTCTTAAACCTACATAAATTTAACAACATATAAAATTCTATGTGGGTACTAACTAGTGAAGTATAAGTATACCGCAAAATCCCATGACAAAGCAAAAATTCCACGATACAGCATTAGATATATATTTTTTAAAAGCCCACAATACAATGAAGTCGTGATAAGTGAACTGTGATACAGCGAGGGACAACTGTACTATTGTAAATGAGATTTATTTTTACTTTTTCTTCTACTTCATTGCTTACATACAGGAAGGTTGTTGATTTTTGTGTGTTGATTTTATATCCTGACACTTTGCTGTATCCATTTATTGCTTCTAAATTTTTTGGTGGATTCCTTCATGTCTGTCAGATATGTTATGTCATCTGCAAATAATGATAGTTTTATTTCTTCTTTTTCAACTGGATCCCTTTAGAGTTCATTTCCTATCTTCTTGCTCTGGCTAACATTTCCAAAACTATGTTTAATAGTAGTAGTAAGATTGGACAAACTTGTCTTGCTCCAGATCTTAAGGGAAAGGCTCTCAGGTTTTCACAATTGACTATGATGCTGAATGTTTCTTGGTCATATATTGTTTTTATTAAATTGAGATATGTGCCTTCTATTCTTATTTTGATGAGTGTTTTTTTTTTTTACCAGGGGTAGATTTTAGATCTTGTCAAAAGTTGTTTCTTTTTGCATCCATTGAGATGATCATATGTTTCCTTTTTAATTTTCATGTTGTTGATGTGTATTTTATGTATTTTTTATTGAGTTGTATATGTTAAACCATCCTTGCATCCTTGGTGGAAATCACATTTGATTGTGATGTATGTATTTTTGATATGCTAACAATTCTATTTATCAGTACTCCACTGAGGATTTTTGTTTCTATAGTCACATCAATCTTGCTAAATTTGTTGGGATTTGTTTTATGTCAGGATATGGTTTATCCTTGGAAATATTTCAAGTACACTGAGTAAAGTGTATAGTCTTTCTTGTTAGAGTAGAACACCTTGTATATGACTGTTAGGTCCATATTATGTATTGTTTCATTTAGTACCTTTACTGATACCTTGATTTTCTGCCTGAATTATTTGAGTGTTGATGCATTCTTCTATTATTGAGTTACTGTCGATGTCACACTTTAGCTCTCTAAATATTTTTTATGTATTTATATCATCCTTCATTTGGTGCATATGTTTATGATAGCTATTTATTCATGATACATTACCCCTTTGACCATAATGTAGTGTCTTTCCTTACTTCATGATACCCTTTTTACTTAGAAATCTGTCTTATCGGATATTAGTATGTCAGATTCTCATTTTCTTTCAATACTTTCCTCCATATATATATGTATATATATATACACATATATATGTGTATATATACATGTGTGTATGAGTAACCATCAAAATCAGTTTTATTTTTATCCTTTAGAATCCAAAATATAGAGGTAGACAAGATACTTTTATGTGGCAGTCTTTGATATCTCAGATAAAATAAAATAAATACAACTTTGCAGTAAAAAGTTAAGAATCATTTGAAAGTTTAAAAAGTAAAATAAGCTTTTTCGCTTTAAAATACCAAGAAATAAATGAGCTATATTTTATTCCAATTTTTTTAAAGTCATAAATTTAAAGGATATAAATACACCTAACCAAAATTAACCTTAGTAATGCCTTTATTATTTTTATTTTTGCTCATTAAGATAAAATCACATGTAAAGGTTCCCTGTTCTTCATATATATGTCAACACAACCTGCTTTCCACCAAATCACCAAGTGTTCTTCACCATTGTTCAGTGGGTTCTGCCACCATTTCTCTCCCCAACCCTCCTGTCTCATTCCATATTGGTTACCTCAGTTTTGTTGCAAGTGTCCAAGGGTTGGTTTTGCTTCATCTTCCTTTGTTTTGTCTATTCACATTCCACTATGAGCATGGTTATCTGGTATCTATCTTTCTTCTTTGGACTTATGTCACAGAGTATAATCCCCTCTAGATCCCTCCATGTTGATTCAAATGACAGGATTTCATCTTTACTAAGGATTGTGCAGTATTCTATTCTATATATGTGCCACATCTTCTTGATGCTCTGATAGATTTTTCAACAGGCCTTGGCTTTCAACCTATGTGTATCTTTGGATCTGATATAAATTTCATGTTAGCATAATATCGATGAGTTCTATTTTATTTGTTTGTTTGTTTTTATTCATCCAGCCACTGTTGTCTTTTGATTGGTGAGTTCAATTCATTTACATTTAGGGTGATGACTGAAATGCAAGGTTTTATTACTGATATTTGAGTTTTTTTCTGTCTATTGCTTCATTTCATGCTTATTAATGCTTGTGTTTTTCTCTTTTGGATGGTTTTCAGTGTCTATTCTGTCAGTTTCGTGTGTTTTCCAGCTCTCGCTCTCTCTCTCTCTCTCTCTCTCTCTCTGTATATATATATATGGATTGCATATTTTACCTTAATATGAATTGTGTCTAACTTTGCTACTCTATGATGATCTTTTATGAGCTGAATTCATAACGTATTTGCATATTTGTACATATTCCATGTTTTCCTTTATCCATTCATCGTGTTTTGATCTCTCCTGTTGGTCCCATATTTGTTTCTGCTTTACTTTCCTGTTTATCACCATTCTCAAGGTTTGGTGAATCTTTGTTTTTATTTTCCCTGTTATAAGACCCCTTTCAAGATTTCTTGAATGATAGCTTGGTGTTAAAAAAATATGTTATTTTTTTTCTCATTGATGAACTTTATTTCTCCATCATATTTGAATGATAAATTTGTAGGGTATTCTTAGCTGGTAGTTCTTTTAGTATTTTTAATATGTCGTTCTACTCTATCTTGGCATGTAGGATTTCTGCTGAGAACTCTGATGATAGCCTGATGGGTGTTCTTTTGTAGATTATGTTTTTCTTTTCTCTATCATTCTTGAATAGTTTTCCTTTATCATTGGCTTTTCCTAGATTTACTATGATGTGTCTGATGTGTAAGTTTTTTTATATTTAGAAATTTCATTTTTCCCCTCTGCTGCCATTTCTTTGTGTAATAGATGTGGAAAATTCTTTGCTATTGCTTCTTTAAGTAGTTTTTCTGTTCCTATATTCCTCTCCTCCTCCATGTCCTTCTGAGGAACCTATTATCTTCATGTTGTTCTTATAATATTGTCTGATATTTCCCATAGAACTTCTTCATTTTGGCTCACTATTGTTTCACTCTTCTCTTCCATGAGGGTTACCTCTTTTATTTTGTCTTCAATTTCTGATATTTGTTCTTCTGTGACATTGAGTCTGTGGAGGTTTCCATGTTAATCTTCAGTTCCTTTATCTTGAAATAGCATATTTTTAGCTGTAATACTAAAGAAAATAATGCTGGAAGAGATATATATATATATATAATATACATACATACATACATATATGTGTGTGTGTATATATATATATATATATATAATTTAAATGAATTTTCCAGAGCAGGGAGGTTCACAAGCAGCTCAAGTGCAGCTGCTTTTCACTGAAACTGGAAATTTCCATTCATGGTGTGGGCGGGTGTCTCCCTCCTTGCAGCTATATAGTCAGGGACCAAGTTCATAGGCCACCTCAGTGTGATCTACTGTACACTGACAGTAGGCATAATCCTGTAGACATAGTTGGAAGAATGGGACTTATCAGCCATGTCTTTCTGGTGCTCCAATTATGTTTCCAAATATCTGGGTCTGAGTTAAGGAAGTGTGGGTGTCCATGGGTCTTGAGGACTAGTGGGTGCTGGTTCCTGACAGTGACTGGATGGGATGGAATCAACAGTGAAGGAAACTGAGAAATGGTGGGTACTATGTATGGACTGGGGATTTGGGGCCAGGGGTCAATTGTCTGTGGGTTTATGAGTCTGTCGAAACTGTGGCCTAGTGGACACTGGTTCTAGGACACAGTGAGACCAGAGACATGGATATGTGGTACCTGAGGCCTGGAAGACACTGGTTTTGGGCTGTAGCGGAGTGGGGATGGTCCATAGGTCTGCAGGACCTGAGCTCTAGCTGTTTCTAGGTGCTGTCTCCAGGCCACCCAAGCTTATGATTTCCCCCCTCCTTTCTAAATAACTGAGAGAACAATTGAACCAAAAACTCTTTATTTAGGGCCAGATTAGGCAGAGCCAAGGTTTTCTTTGGGCCCATGAAGAACTTGAATTGAAATGGGATCTAGATAGAACATCCTAGTGGAGTGGTAGGAGGTATGTTGCATCACCTAGCCCAGGGACATTCATCCATACTAGGAATATGACAATGGAAAGAAGATCACAGGATGATGAAAGACCCCAGAGGTGGTTGTGAAAGTGTGTCAAATCCTCAGCTTTTTAAAGCTCTAAATCTACTTCTGAAAAATTATGCTGTTGTAGTAAATAGATTTTGTAGCAATCATTCAGAGGTGGTCTTAGATTTGCTATATATTGCACTTCTGTATTATATTTTAAAACCATAATTTTGTTCCTTAGGTCCAGAACGCTGAAAATTGAATGAATCCAACCATCCCTTTGTGTACAGAAAGCAGGAGGTAAACATTATGGAAATATTTAAAGAGATTTCCGTTATCTAAGTACTAACCAAATCATTATCTCCCTTTTCTATATCTATCTATATCTATATTTATCTATCTCTCTCCATATATATAATCTCAAAGCAATGCATCTATTATTTAATTACTGTTAGAAAGTAGAACTAATTGGATAACTATTATGCATGGGAATTTCATTTATTTGTAAAAGTGATCTTTATTGAGTTATAGTTGCACATAGTAAAAAGTATATATAATTAAGATATTAAGCATGAAGTTTGATAAGTTTTGGTAAATACCCCTGTGTTACCATCACATCAGTTAGGATATGGAATATTTATCTCATCCCCAAAAAGCTACCTCTTGGATCTATGCAATCTCTACACTTCCACTACAAGCGAGCACTGATGTGATTTCCATCTCTATAAATTAGTGTTGTTTTCAGAAAAAACTTCATATAAATGCATTGTGTATCAGTAATTGATATTGTATCCAGTATTTTGCTTAATACTTTAAAATTGTTGAATTATGCCATATATTTATCATTTAGTCATTTGTTGTCAAAACATTTATATTATTCAGATTGAGGGTTTTTTAGATGCTATTAAAAGTTTTGTTTAAGTGTTTTTGTAAACACATTTTCTCTATTAATTTTGCTACTTTTGAATAAATATTAAGAAGTTGAACTCCTGGATCACAGAGTAGGTTAATATTAATTTTATAAGGAGTGGTTATTTTCCCCCCAATTGTTTATAAAACCATCATCCATTCCCAACTATATGATTGTAGTCTTTACTAAATATTCCTGTTGAGAGAAATTTGATATTTTTTTATTCTGATGGTGGGTGCAGTACTATTAGTTGCACAGTGGTTTAAATTACTATTTCCTGATTATTAATTATATTGTGTACCTGTCTATGTGTCTACAGTTCTTGAATAAATCTTTTGTAAATTTTCTATTCAACTCCTTTGCTCAAAGTACAGTTTAACCAGGTTTACTGAGATACAATTTTTATACCATGCAATTCACTCACTTTAATTTTATATTTAAAGGTTTTATATATCAAAAAGTTGTGTAATCATTACTGCAATGAATTTTGAATATTTTTATCACTCCCTAACAAAAGAAAAACCATACCTATTGCTAGTCATTCCCTAGTATACCTACTGCTACAAAGCTTGGATAATTTCTTATTTACTTTCTATTTCTATATAATATTTGCTTAATCTGAGTATTTGCTATAAATTAAATAGCAGAATATTTAGTTCTTTATGACTAACTTCTTTAATTTTGTAACCATTTTGGAGATTCATTCACAATTACAGCATGCATTAGTGCTCCATTTCCTTTCATGGCTAAATAATATCCATTGTATGTCTAAACTGCATTTTGTTTAATCCTTCATCAGTTAATAGAAATTTGAGCTATTGCTAGCAGGAATAAAATGGTTATGAACATTCATGTAAAGTATTTTATTTTTAGCAAAATTTTTAGTTCTCTCGATTGTGTGTTTAGGAGTGGAATTTCTCGGTCACATGGTATCTCTATATTTAACATTTGCAAATTGCTAAGCCTTTTTTTCCCTACATTTTTTCAGCATTTTTGCGTTCTCACCATCATTGTATGAGGGGTCCATTATACTCACTTCCTTGTTGATGTTTTTTAAGTCTCTTATTTTAGTCATCCGAGTGGGTATAATGTGTTATCTCATTGAATTCTGAATTTATTTCCCTGATAGTTAATGTTTTTATTGGCAATTTGTTGATATTTTTGCCCAGTACATTGCTAGTATTTCATATGACCACTAATATTTTCTTTGGAAAACATTCAATTGTATGTGGCAGTACGTTACTGCATGATATGTAACAGGAAAATTGGAAGGCAGAATCATATTTAAGACTATAAATCACCTTTTATCAATCTTCAAGTGTTATATTATTATCTGTTCTTTTACAAAATCCAGACCAGACTATTTGTACTACTGCAAATGGAAGGCACTTTCTTTTATTCACACCTGTGCATTTGCTTATGCATTTCTCTATACTTTTAATTACCATTAACTCATTATGATGTAGTTATTTGGCCTCTGACTTTGAGCAATTATGCATAGAGTCTCATTTTATCTTCCTGTACTCTTATTTCCTGTGTCCTGAATGTTCTTTCATAAGAGTTTATACTTTAAAGAACATATTTTAGATAACGTTCAAGATAATGTGTTCTAGGTAATATTTTCTAGGTAAAATGCATTCTAGTTAATGTTACTTACTCTTCACATGCTGCCGTATTTGATTATATCACATGCTTCAAAGTCCTTAGTGAAAAGAGCTGTATAATTTTTCTAAATTTGTACTAATCCCACTAATACCTGTTTATTACTTCAGTAATAAATTGTATATTCAAAAGTTATATAAAATAGAATCTTACTAATGAGTCTTCATTCTGATTTGGTTGGTGTGGAGTCTTTGTTCTATCCCCATTTTCCTTTTTATGTAACGGGCTCTACCATTCATAAAAAAGACATCTGTTGCTCTAGAAAGAAGGAGAAAATGTTTGCAGAGTGTTGTCACAATTAAAAGAGGGATAATACATTACATAGAAGTTGTTCAGCCTTTGATTTTGTATGAAATTTTCCGATATTTCTTTGTGGGACTTAAGTAGTATAAAAAGATCATCTAAAAGCTAAATATGGAAGGATTTGGAGAGGCAAACTCTTTCAAAATATTAATCTATCCCTCCTGTCACTTTACTGTCTCAATAAATACCTTCAATAGATATATAAGGCCTTTTGCTTTGCTTTGTTCAACTTTTCAACTTTGGTGTAAATATCATTAGGAAAATCTCAAATCTTGCCTATCACTATCTAATACAGAAGCAATCTTCCTATCTGGAAAATTGTGATCTGAGCGACTACAGAAAAAGAACATTGAATAAGTATTTGAGGAGGTGGTATAGCACTAATATCTTAAATGATACAATTTATATATAATGGAAAACATATTTTGGTTCTATATTCTTTGCTGTAAAAATGACTGCAGTTTTTGAACAGAATCCTTTAACTTCCTATACCATTAAAAGTATGTATGATTATTTACTCATTAAAATTACATTCATTATAAATAGTAAATACTGCTTCCGAAATAATATCAATTATAGCAGACAACTTGTAAAAAAATAATACTGCTATGATCTGAATGTTTATATCCCTCTTATTCATATGCTAAATACCAGTGCTGCTATTACTAGGTGGGGACTTTGAAAGAAGATTATCATGAGAGTGGAGCTCTCATAAATGAATTACCCTGTATAGCTATGTAAGAGCAGTCTTTTGACTCACTTTTGAGTCAAGTGAGGATAGAAGTGAAGTCAGCTACCTGGTTCTCACTTGACCATGGACTGTGATAACAACACAGCACAGACTGAATGCATTTATAAACAGCAACATTTATTGACTGACAGTACATACTGGAATACATGATAGTTTTTGAAATTCACCAATTATAAATTAATACTAATTAATTATTATTTAGTATAATTTTATTTAGGTTGAATTGACATAATATTCATACCTCATGCAAGAATTTTGTAATGCTATTCATTCAAGCGTTTTATGATGCTCAATATTTTGTTAATTTATTTGTAAAATGACTACAGATTTGCATTTTTATACAATTATTCTATTAGTATTACAAAATTTCAATGGCATTTTTAAAATTCTAATTTTAAAAGGGTTTATAGTTTATGTAGAATTTTGTTTGGGTATCTTTATGTTTGTCTAACTCTATTTCTAATTATACTTAAAATATATTTTGTCTTCTCATGTTATGATGATGAAAACACTTTAGGTTTCTCATTTTATTTTGTCCATTTGATTGTTGTTTTAAGTTTCTTATTACAGAAGTAGTGTATTATTCACATAATCTAGAACATGGATATTTCTGTGACTCAGTTTCAACCAAACAGATGATGACAACACACTAGTGAAGGAACAATAAGAATGGTAGGGATCAAGGTCCCTGAATTAATGCATAGAACAGAGTTAAAAGCAATATGAGCATCACTGTTTCAAGTTTATGCATGAGAACAAACAAATATCTTTAAAAATTATATTTAGGTAGTTCCTTATTATAGCTTCTAAAATATAATTCTATTGCATGACTTAATTCTATCCTCTGGAAAACAATGTATCCTATGCACTATTATGCTTCATATACATTACAAAATTAGTTATCAGTAAAATGATCTGCTTCCAGAAAGTATGCTAAATCCTTGTCTGCTAAAGAATGCATAGTCTACTTGAATCTACTTACCTAATACGAATAATAAATATAAATACAGCTTTACATGTTTGTATAGCATTATTCTAGTGATTTTCTTGCTTACCTATAGTTTACTATTTTTATTCCAGATATTGTATGTTTTACTCTTCAGGCTTTATAAAATTATTTTTGCTTCTATATTTGATTTTTCACAATGAAATGTTGTTATTTATAGTCTATATCTGTACTTATAGTTTTACTTATCTGTTTATACTTGTTATTTCTCTAATTACCTGTATATTGTGTTGTCAGTATTCTATGATTTTGAATTTAATATTGTTATTTAGCTTTATTCTTTAATGAATAATACTGAAAATATTTAAAGCCATGAATTTTCCCATAGGCACAATTTTAATTTTGCCTCATATATTTTGATATTCTGAGTTATCATGATTATTCTTTCCCAAATAATGCATTTTATACCATGAGTAATTTGGGAGACTGCTTTGAAATTTCTGAATCATATTATTTAATTTTGCTACCTTTTAAAAAATTTTTCATATTGTAATTATAGGGTGTATTTGCTAAAACTTCTATGTTATAGCATGATTTTTACTTATTTTATGTCTATATAAGGCAAACAATAATAAAGGTTTTTAGGACATACATTTATTTGAATTCATGGTTGTAGGGTAGATTGTTTGATTTTAATATAGAATACATAGTGTCCTAAATATTTCTGTAATATTTTATTTTGCTTAAAGCTCTATGTATGTATATATTTATTTAATCATTTTTGCTTGCCCTGGTTCTGGAACCTGGGTTCTTGGATTTTGCATGGTCTTAACTTCCTTGGTTACTGAACCATGAGAATGTGACTTACAGTTCTATTTCAAAACTTTGAATAATTTAATATTTAATTTTCATATAATTAGTCATTCAAAGTTTTTTCAAAAATCATACACATACAAATATTATATTCATTTACATTGTGCTTATTCATGTGATTTTCAGTTATCCACACATGCATTTATCCATTGATTTCAAGAAATAAAAAAGGGATGATGCAGTTTGATTCGATATATTTTTCTTATCAAATGCAATATTTTATAAATCAATGTGTGCATTTAATTTATATGTATGTATGTATATGTGTTTGCATATCTGTATGTGCATATGTGTATAATTATTTATTCTACATTATACATGCTCAAAAAACTTAAATAAACTCCCTTTGCTTCTAGAAAAATCCTCAAAACACAGTTAAGTATTCATCTTGTCACCCAGCCGAATTGACATCTGAAATATTACAACATAGAGATGTACAATGGAGGAATTAATTTAACACCGGTGGAAGAAATAAGGAGTTATACCAACTGGGAAATTCTACAAGCAGTGAAAATACTAACATATTATAATTTTTACCATAAAGTTAGGTAAAAATGATTTAATGTAAAATTAAACATATACATACATATGTATGTATCTATGTCAAAGATAGATTTAAAATCTGAATATAAAAGTTGAATTTTTTATCATTAAATGTTCTTCACCTTATCTGTGATTTTAAATAAATAAATGAAATAAAAAAGCATACTTCTTTCCATAATCACAATTGTCATTGTTAAATTTAATTCTTCCACATCACCTATAATTATCTGTCTTTATGCTTGGTAACTGGGATATTAAGCATTTTATATACATATTTATGTGCATATAGATATCATAACTTTAAACAAAGTGTAGAGAAATACTTCAGTTAATTTTATCCATGTCTATTTGTTTTAACTTTTGCCTTTTTTATATTGTTATTGCTTCAAGTTCCCCGAGGCTTTCTTCTTTCAGAGGAGTAATTTTTCATCTTTATTGAGTTTTGGTTTTCTTCAACGTCATTTAGTCATTTTTGTCATGCATCCTTGCTAGTGATCATCTCTGGCTAATCTGTCAGTTTGGTAATGAAAGTTGACTGAAAATAATCATATTTGTGATGCATGCATCATGCATAAATATTACTAAGCATAAAATAAATATATTAATAAATTATATATTATTTTATTATATATTGCATAATTTAGATATATAAATACAGTTACACTATACACTATAAAATATAATAGTTATTTACATATGATATATGTGTTATGCATATGCCTGTAGTTGGAAATATGCATTGTTCTACAGTTATGTGTATTTCTATATTTTGAATATATATACCACATAGGCATATGTATGCATGAAATATATATATGCTACCTATATGATACATAGCTATATATACATACACATGTTATATATATATATGTGCAAATAGTTCTATATGACACATGGCATCCTATAAGTTAATAAATACTTTGCTTGATAATTGTGACCTCTAATTCTACCCCGAGGATATCATTTCCCTCCTGGCAAGTTTAGCATAGCTCTGACTTCAAGTTTCTTAAGGAAAATGTGGCATTTTCAAACACGATGAGCTTTGTGTGCTTTCATGCATGCGTCATATCAAATATTCTAATGGAGTAAATTTTACTTAAGACATTTATTTATTCATGGTAGCTGAATAAGTTTTTGTCTCAGTGTGTTTTTCAATTCTGTAGCAACTAATTTTAGAATTGTAGTGAAAATTAATAGTAGCAAACCTACATTTCACACAAAATAAATTTTCAGTCAATACACATGTGAAAACAGCTTATAAGTTGGACACTTTCTATTTTTACTTAACTGTAAAATAAATTCTAAGCTTTTCATATGATGGATTAACTTCCCACACACTTTTTTGTGTGGAATTTCAGAATATGTCTATAATGCTACACTTACAAAAGCTAGTGAATGAAAATCAATATCATGTCACTTAATTTTCTGATGATAAATTTAATGTTGATATTTGTATGCTGAGATTTCCCTTAATTTATAACTACTACCTTTTCTTTAGAAAGCTAATTTGCACTTCAGCACAATAGAAACACCTTATTTTAGGATAAAATATGTCCTCAAGCTTGGTTCGAACTCACATTTTTTCTAAGAATATATTCTTGCTATGAAATTATTGTTGAGACAGATATGAGATTATTTAAATTAATTCTTGGCACTGATATCTTAAGTAGCCAGTGTTATCACTTATTTGTCATCTAAGATCTATTTAATTAGGCATGTTTTCATTTTATGTTGCAGAGATTATTGAAAAATAGATAAAAAAATAAATAACACTTTCACAAATTACTTTGTATTGCAATAAGCTAACACAAAAATAAAGTATAAAAACACATTTTTTAAGAGGACATTGACTTCATTATGCTTCATATTTCCCTCATTATTGAGTGAAGTATGTATTCATGCATTCACTCATATTGCTCTTTTTTCATATAATATTAAAGATATAAATTTAAAAGGAAAGACTAAAGCTTGTGAACCTGTCTGGTTTAGGCAAAGTGGCGATAACAGCAGATTTTTTAAACCTAAAAACCACCACAAACAAGTTAAATAGTTAGAATACAGATTAAAAGAAAAACAAAATAAGAAATAAATAAACACAGTTTTGAACATTATATTTAAAAATATTAGTAGTATACCAGACATGCTGTATTATGAATTTATAGAGAAAAAGTAATTTTGGAAATCTTAAGGACATCAAAATACCAATATTTACTGCAAGTTCTTGTCTCCAAAAAAGAAAGTACCAAGACTATGGTGTTATACACATATGTATCTGACTACAAATGTTAAAATTGACTTGCAGAATTTAAAATATCAAAATGTTTAAATACTTGATCACGGTGTTGCAAAAGGAAAAGGTGTTTAACTGTATATGAAGAATCAAAAGATCCTTTAGTTGTTTAGCATTGGACAAATGCACTAATATATCATTGGAGCTATAATATAGCTCCAGAATAATTATTGTAATTACAAAAGTAATCACTACACTCAGATAACCACCAAATTAATATTAAAAGACTAAACAAGTGCTATGATACAAAGAAACAACAGAAAATAAAGTATTTAAAAAATGAAATAAAAAGGGGAGAAATATTGTAATATATAGGGTGCCAAAAATGAATAGTAAGATGGTGGATGTAACACTATAATTCAGTAACTATGACACATTAAATGACCTAGAAACTTCTATTAAAAGACAGAAAATAATACCATGTTAAAAAATCCAACTATATGTGGCATACAAGAAACTTAATGTGTGAGGAAACAGAATTTTTACAGTAAATAGAAAGAATATTAAATACCATGTTATAATTAATGAAAATATACACTAATTCCAAAAAAGTACACTTTATAACAAGAAACATTGCTAGATAAAGAGGAATGATGGAAAGAGGGTTGGGATACTAGAAGCTGTTTTCATATAGCAAGTAATAAAGCTTCAATATGTATAAATTTGATAAATGTTCAATACTCAGTGTTTTTAACTTATTTTGAAGAATTTTATTGAGTTGCATTTTATATATAGTATATATCAATTAAATATGCATTTGCATATTTTAATAGTTTTACTGAAGCCATCCCCATGCATCTGATTTAAAATATTTTAGATAAAATATTTTTATCTAAATAAGATTTCTCATACCCATTTATAATTAATCCCTAAATATACCTCCAAACACAGGCAAACTATTTTGTTTCTGTTAATCTGCCTTCTCCTAAACTTTCAAAGAAGTTTAATTTTGCAATATGTGATATATTTTTGAATGATTTTAAATATTAATGTTATAAAAGCTGCTTTTCTACTAAGTCGCCTTATTGAGTGTAGCTTTTACATTGCAGTACTATTTGTTGAACAGGATATTGTTTACTTGATGTATTTTCTTGGAATTTTAATAAAAAATCAATTGATTGAAATTGGACAGATTTATTTCTGGATTTTCAATTCTTTTCTATTGATCTATATATATATCTATGCATATGCAAGTACTGCAGTGTGATAACTACTGTAGTTTTGAAATAAGTTTTGATATTGTAAAATATGAATCCTACAAATCAGTTTTATTTTATCTCCTTTTTTTAAAGATTATTTTATCTAGAGCAATAAAGCAAGAAAATTACATTAATATAATCCAAATCAGAAAAAATTTAATACAGCTGTCATGATATATAATTGATACAAAATTACATCATATTTATATGTAAACAATAAACTAATGTAACAATAAGTTAAATAAATACCACTCACAATAGCACCAAGAAAGATAGAATATCTGTAAATAATGTCAACAAAAGAGGCGAAGAATTAGAAACGACAAGAGTAGAAAAATAAGTAGAAGATAAAGAGAGATGAAAATTATCCATGCTCAAAGATTAAGCAATTTAGCAATTAAAATAGCCACTATAAATTATAAGGTGATAGATATTTGCTTGCAGTTTTAATTTGAATTTTCCAAACTATGATATGATGAACATGTTTTCAAATGCCTATTGGTCATCTTTCTTCTTTGGAGAAATGCTTTTTTAGATCTTCTGCCCATTTTTAATCACATTATGTTTGTGTTTATGAATTATTTACATATTTTGAAAATTAACTCTGTCAGATGATTGATCTGCTCATTCAATCTCTCATGCAATAGATTTCTGAACTGATGATTGTTTCTTTCAGTGTGCAATTTTTTAGTTTGATGTAGTCCCTGCTTTACTTGTCTCCACAGAATACCACAATCTCTATACAACTCTATCCACCACTTTCTATCACTTTCTATGTGTCCCTCAATGCAATTTGTGTTTGTCTCTGAGGTACAAGTGTTGCTTCAGCTTCACTACAATACTATGAAGTTCTCTCAATGATTTCTCATTTCTAAATAAGTGTTAGCTATTCTGGGAGCTGAATGAAGAATGTCACCATTTTGGTCCCAGTTTTCCTTTTTCTTGACCTTAATGGAGATGACTTAAGTTTCTTATCATTATTTATAATATTTTCTATAGATTTTTAACTCATATTCTATAAAATTGTAGAACTTTCCCTCTATTCCTAATTTACTGAGAGATCTTATGTGTGATGGATTATGTAATTTTTTTATATTTGTTGGTATGATATTATTTTTTTTCCTTTTTACCTTGTTGATGTACTAGATTACATTAACTGATATTCAAATGTTAAATCATCCTTACATACCTAGAATGCATCCTAATTTGTTTGGCAAAAAAATATTTATACATTGTGGTATTTTATTTCCTGGTATTTTCATGAAAATTTTTCTACTTGTTTTTTTTTTAATATATTGGTCTCCTGATTTCTTTGTTGTAATGTCTTTGATTTTGGTGTGAAGGTAGCTTTCGCTGCATAGAATGAAGTATTTCCTTCTACACTTTGAAATAAAATTTATATAATTTATTGTTTAAATATTTGGTGAAAGTCACCATTGAACATATTTGGTTCTAGTGCTTTCTTTTTTGGAAGATTATTAATTATCATTTCAACTTTTTAATAGATAAAAGCCTGCTAAGACTATTTCTTCTCATGAGTTTTGGTAAATTGTGTATTTCAAGTAATTGGAAAATGTATGGGCTTAGTATTTCTTCATTATATTTTTAATACCCATATAATTTGTAGCAATGTGTAATTTTCCCTTCTTATATTAGTAATTTTTGTCGTCTGTTTTTTCCTCTTATCCTATCTAGAGTCTTAGCAATTTTATTCATCTTTTAAAAAACAGCTTCTGTTTTATTAATTTTATTTACCATTTTATTTTATCAATCTTGTTGATTTCTGCTCTAATAGCTATAATTTCCTTTTTTCTCTTTGATTCATTCAATTTGCTATTCTTTATCAAATTTCCTAAAATAAAAATTATTGATTTGTAGATCTTTTCTTCTGTTGAAATAAATGTGTATGTTCAAGATGAATCTGATCCTGCCTAGGGTACCACATCAGCACACTGACACTTAGATAACTTTTAGGACTCTTTCAGCACTCTGCTTAACCATAGCCACACTACATCTAGTCAGCTATTTCAAAACATCAAGCCAACACTAAACATTCTAACCCGAATAAGGTTGACTACATGGCTACAGTAAATCAGATATTTTTATTTTCTTTCCTTTTTATTTATTCTTTGTCTTGCCCTCAAGTTCATTTTTCAGATCTTCAAAATAAAACTATATGCTTTGTGAAATGTTAAATATAATTTGTTTATATAACCTGTATTTCTTCTCAATTTTAGCAGTACTTTTCTAAATGTGCATTCAATTTTATGAATTTCCCTCTAAGATGGGTCTTGTAGCCCACATTTATTTACAAATTATATTTTCATTTTAATTTTGCTCAAAATGTTTATTTTGCTTGAGATTTATAATTTGATCTCTGTGCTGTTTAGTAATTGTTGGGGTTTCTTCACCTGTTAATTTGACTTGTAATTTTTTTCTTATATCTAGAATCATATCATCATGTATTGAGTAAAATAAAGTGTTCTGAGTAAGCTTTTATTAATATGTTAGTGAAGCGTGGATAGAGGGTTTGTATTTTACTATAGTCCTTTGATTAGGTCTCGGTCTTTTATGAGTAATGCCACTGGACCATGAACTTCAATTGTGTTTCTCATTTCTTTTCCCTTCCCTTAGTTCAGACAAGATGAAAGAATAAGATAAAATAGGATATTCTCTTACTTGTATGTAGAAGGTTAGAGTCAGCTGAAATTGGAAATTTCTCTTTGTCTGGATCAGTTAGGCTCTGACAATACCTCAGTAGTTTAGACTCTAGTTAACTCATTTCCTTTAAGGGCAGGTTTTATTAAAAAGATAATGTACAGGCATATTTTAAAATAATTTCCCTTTCCTCTTCTTGTCAGAAATATGAGATAATTTATCTCTGATTTAACTATGGGAGTATGGATGAGTTCTTGGAGGTAAATATTCCAGTGTTTTGAGATGACTACATATAGATCCTCATGGAGTTTTATATGTCAGACTTCTTTTTATAATCCTCCAGCAATTTTCCAATCACAATTCAGGTTTTCTGACACTAACCTGGCACTTGTTACCTTGACAGTTTCCATTCGTGTCTCTTTGCTGGTAAGCCACAGTTTCTTATATTTTCCTATATTTCCATTCAAATTGATAACTTTTTTTATATGATTTATATGCCATAATTCAGCAGCATATGCTTTCCAAAAAAATGAGACCTAATCATAGAGGAAGAGTTGGATCCAAGAAGAGATGCTGTTTTTTTAACTCTGTTATGCATTATATTTGGCATGATGAAGTAGTTACTTCCAAACTCTTTACTGTGGAACTGAAAGCAAGAAGACCCCATTAATCATTTTTTATTGCTTTTTATTATGGTTATTTATTTTCAATCTAATCTTATTATGTATTTCCGTCTGTTTGTTTTTAAGGATTTATTATAAAACTTTAAAAAATCATAAAAACAAGGTCATCTATGTAAATGAAAAACTTTAAAATATTTATTAGTTTTTTTTAATATAAGAAAGAGCTCTAGACTAAAAAGGAACAGGAATAAAATCTGGGAAGTTCAAGAAGTGAAGATGGTTGCATAGAAGAGTACAGGAAGCATATAACCTGTATCCCTCCACCTCCTAGAAAATGCAACTCTACACCTGGTGGGATCTGCTCAGAGGGTTTACACTCTGTGCATAAAAGGAGAGCAGGAGTACCATAATACCATCACCATTGTATAGAATTGCAGCCTTTACAACAGAGGTCTCCCAGAATCTTCATTAGAGCTAATCACAGTTCATGGAGGAACAGAGCTCAGCCTACTGCAAGTACTACCTGGGCATAAAGAAGCAACTATAGTGAGATACCCCCTGAGATCTCAATTGACCCACACTCTGGAATCTAACTTACAGAGAAATTATGAAAGCAAGATCATCTATAGCAGCAATAAAACTATAACATATCTAGGAATAAATTTAACCAAAAGATTGAAAAATATATATATGTAAAACTATAAGACATAGATAAAAGGGATTGTAGAAGACACAAATGAATGGGAAGTATTATCTCATTTTAGATTAAAAGAATTAGTATTGGAAAAATGTCATACTACTCGAAATGATCTATAGATTCAATGCAATCATGGCAAAAAACTCAATGATTTTTTTCAGTGAAATAGAAAAGTGTTATCCTAACATTTTTATGGAACCACAAATTACCTTAAATTGTCAAAACTATCCTGAAAAAAATGAACAAAGATGGAGGCATCATAGTACCCAATATCAAGCTATATTGCAAAGCTGTAATGATCAAAGCTCTGTGTCACTGGCATTAAAACACATACAATGGCAGTGGAATAGAGAGATGTATGTAATCATGGTCATTACACTTTTTGGACAAGTATGCCAAGAACACATAATGTTGATAAGTGGTGGTAGGAGAACTTAATATACCTACAAAGAATAACAGAGAAGTTTTATTTTATACTACTCAAAAATATTAACTCAAAATGAATCAAGAAATGAAATTAACCACTGAAACTATAAGACTGCTAGATGAACTCATAGGAAAATAATCTTTGACATTGGCATTTGCAATAAAAGTGACATATGCAATGTGATACTATGTAGCCATCACAAAGAAAGTCCTGCCATGTGTGACAGCATGGATAAATCTGGGTAGCAAAATAAGGCAGAAAAAGAAAGACACTCATATAATATAGTTTACATGTACTATGTGGAGAAAAAAACTGATTTCATAGAGGGAATGAATATTGTTTGCCAAGGATTAGGAAGAGAGAACCAAGAGTGATACAGATCAAGGGCAGAAAATTTCAGATGTAAGAAGAATAGTCTTAAGGACCAGAGTAAAGCTAGAGACAATGATTAATAACATGATATCATAAATATGAAGGTTGAGAGTAGATCTTAATGATTCTTGCAAAACACACAAAAATTACCTATTTTAACTGTGAGGAAATAGATGTGTTAATTATCTTCATCTTGGTTATCATTCTACAAATAGTATGTATCTCAGTGATAAACTTGAATTTTAATGCATTCAATTATTTTTATTAATTATTCCTTAATCAAAATTTCCACAACTATATAAAAAGAGCAAGAAATATGAATTAATATCTTGCACAGAGAAATCCATTCATATACATATATAAAATAGAAATAGACATAACCTTTAATCACTTGAAAAGATATCAATCAATAGAAAAAAAAACTATTTTTAGCTGCTCCATCTAAACTATCAGTTTTGCAAAAATCAAAATTATTTATAAAATTATATTTTGCAATACTGATACATTCCTGGTGGGAATGCAAAGGGTTATAAAGCATACATTTAAGTATTTATCAATCCTGAATCAATAATCCCAAATCTAGGAAGCTATTCCAATGAAAAATTAGAAAAATATGAAGCTTCTTAAACACAGTGTAGGTTGGTCAGAAAAGTAATTATTTTCTTGTGATTAAAGACTGGAAAAAATGAATTTTCATATAAAATGAATAAATTATAACACTGCACAATGGAGCAAAATTTAGTTTTAAAACAATGAAGAGTATCTATACACCGATATGGAATATTTCAGTATATATTATGTAAAATGAAATATACAAAACAAAATTTCTATCTAAAAAACAATTAGAAAAAATGAGCAATATGGCCTCCAGAAGACTCTTGGTAGATTTATCAACTAAAACATATCATCCAGGAGCAATGTAATGATATCTTCAGAATGCTGAAAGGAAAGAATTTTCAAACAAGGATACTCTACACAGTTAAAGTTGCACTTGGAAATGAAGGAATTATAAAATATTTCCCAACAACCAAAAGTTAAAAGAATTTTTCACCACAAAACCAGCATTACAAGAAATATTAAAAGAAATTCTATTAGAAAAATGTAGGAGCAGGATATCCAAAATATAAAATGTGAGGAAGAGGAGAATAAAAATGTAGACTGTTATAATGAGCACAAAAATAACTTGTTTTCAAATACAAAATGATTATGAGCATGTAAACTTCTATCAAAACTTAAGTCCAGAGAAAATTCAAAGAAAATAAAAAAGAAAATCATATATAACTTGTTTTCAGGAAGCTAAGAAGATTAAGAGAACAAAGGTACTCTCTGCAGCAATACCCAGAAAACAATTGACAAAAAGACAATAAACTGTTACACATCTATAATCACCCTAAATGTTAATGAGTTAAACTCACCAATCAAAAGGCATAGAGTGAGAAAATGGATGATAAAACATAATTCAAATTTCTTCTGCATGCAGGAGACTCACCTAAATTCAAAAGATAAGCATAGGTTCAAAGTCAATGCTTGGAAGATAATAATGTGGTCAAATGGTAACCTAAAAACAACATGGACAAACATACTTATATGAAATAAAATGGGCTTCTAAATAAAAAGGTTAACAAAAGACAGTTATGGGTAATATGTAATTATTAATGGATCAAATCAGTAAGAATGCATTCTTATTCATATAAGAATCAATAGACTAAGGAGGATCAAAATAAAGCAAATAAGTATTAACAGAACAGGAGACATTGACAGCAATACAATATGACTAAGGGATTCCAAAATTTCACTTATGACAATAAACAGACCAACTATGAAAAAAATTAACAGAGAAAAACAGCTGTAGTTAAAAAATAGTACAAATAAGCTTAACAGATTGCAGACTTACGTCAGAACTGCCAGAATTTACATTTTTTCTCAAGTGCTTAAAAAACATTCCCAAGAATAGGCCATAGTTTGAGAAACAGGCATGAACAAATTTCAAAAGATTGAAAAAATACCAATATATTTTCTGATGACAAGGCATAAAACTAGAAATAATACACCACAATTGCTGGAAAATTGAAATATGTGGAGACTAAGCAACATGCTTCTGAATAACACTTGGTTTAAAAAGAGGAAATTAAAGGAGAAACTACAAAGAACTTAGGGATGAATGAAAATGAAGAAAAGAACTACAGGAATTTATGGAATGTTGTAAAACCAGTACTAAGAAGGAAGCATATGACAGTATAGGTCTAGCTCAAGAAATAAGAAAAATTGCAAATAAACAGTGTAATCCTACATCTTAAAAAATGAGAAAAAAAGAACTATTGAACCAAATGTCAGTAAAAGGAAGGAAATAATAAAAAAACATTTGAGGAGAAATAAATGAAATGGAAATCAAAAGAACAATTCAAAAAGGATTCATGACACTAAAAGTAGTTCCTAGAAAAAAAAATGTACAAAATTGACAAACCTTTGACTAGGAGCACATATTTTCAAAACATATCTAAGAAGAATCAGGAATAAATTAGAAACCTTAACAGACCTATCACAAATAACAAAATTTAAAAAGTAACCAAGTGTTTCCCCCAAATAAAATCTAGAACCAGATGTCTTTACCAGTGAATTTTACCAACCCTTCAGAGAAAAATTAATACATATTCTTAAACTTTTCCAAAAACTTAAAAAAGAAGGCAACACTTCCAAAACTTTCAATGAAGCCAACATTGCATTGATAGCAAAATCATACAAGGATATTACCAAGAAATAAAATTACTGACCAATAACTCTAATAAACACAGACTCCTCAATAAGATATTAGCAAAATGAATCCAACAGTTGATCAAAAGGATTATCCACTATGAATTAGCTATCCCAAGGTTGCAAGGATAATTCAGTATATAAAAATCTATTAATGTAATACATAACACATCAAAGCAAGAAAAATCATATGGTCATATGAATAGATACAGAAAAATCATTTGACAAGATTCAGTACCCATATATGATAAAACTTTGAATAATATTGGCATGAAAGTAACATAGCTCAAGGCAATAAAGACCTTATATAATAAGCCCACAGCCAAAATCACATTCAATATTGAAGAACTGAAAGCATTTCATCTAAGATAAGAAATGAATGAAGATTGTGCACTTTCACCACTGCTACTTATTAAACTGGATTCTCTAATTAAAAAAAAATAGGCAAGAAGAGAAATAAAATAAATCCAAATTGACAAAGAGGAACTAAAACTAAAGTCATTTGCAGAAGGCATGATAACAGTCATAGAAAACCCTAGAATCTCCAGCAAAAAAAGTACTAGACTTAATGAGTGAGTACAGAAAAGTTGCAGTCTATAAAATTAACATACAGAAAGCTTTTATTTTATATGCAAACACTGAGACAGAATAAAATAAAAAAAGCTATCCTACTTTCCATAGAAATAAAAATAATTTAATCCCTTGAAATATACCTAACAAAGGAGGAAAAAGACCTGTACAATGAAGGCTACAAAACTTTGTCCAAAGAAATAGATCAAGATAAAAAGTGATGGAAAGAAGCCTGTGCTCACATTTGGGAAGAAAAAAAAACATTGTTAAATTAGCCATCTTACCTAAAGCAATATCCAGGTTTAATGCAATCCCCATCAAAATTGCACTGGTAATTTTCAAGGATATCAAACGAAAAATTAGCCTAAGTGTGAAAGCAATTATGAGGAAAAAGAAAAAAAGTGGGGGCTTTACATTCCCAGATCTTGAGCAATATTACAAGGTGATAATGATCAAAACTCAACAATATTGGAATCAAAACAGAAACACAAACTGGTGGAATAGAACTGAATCACTAAAAACAGATTCTCACATATATGATCAGTTAAGTTATAACAAAGAGCATAAGATGGAGACAAAAATTTATTTTCAATAAGTGGTATTGGAAAAACTGAACAGCCATATGAAAAAAAAGTATCTAGACCACATTCTAACACCATATCCAAAAATTAATGCAAAATGAATTAGACTTGTATGTAAGACCAGAAACCCTAACATACTCAGAAGAAAACAGAGGCAAAACACTCCTTGAAATTAACCCGAGATGTCATTGGGAACTCAAATTGATGGCAAAAGAATGAAATTCAAAATAAACAAATGGAATTTTGAAAAATTATGAATTATTTTGCACAGTGAAAGAAACTCTCACCCAAACAAAATGACTTCTTCCTGAATTGGAGAAGATAATTGAAAATCATATATTAGACAAAGAGTTAATATCTAAAAAATTTTTTTAAAAAGAACTCATAAATCTCAGCAATAGAGAAAAACATATCCAACTTAAAAATGGGCAGATAATATTAATATATACTTCTTGAAAGAAAGCATACATACGACCAAAAGAAACATGAAAAGATGTTATGTCTCTCTTGTCATTGGGGAAATGCAAATCAAAACAATGAGATATCACCTCACACCTGTGAAAATGGCTATTTTACAAAAGAATGGAACCAACAAGAGCTGGTGAAGATGAGAAAAGGAAACTTTCACTGTTGCTAGGAGTGTAAAATGGTACAACCTTTATGGAAAATCTAGCACCCTGTGATAAGCTGTGCAAGATAGCTAATACTCATTATCTTGACCATCATTTGCATTACACTATTAATTTCAATCAATATTGAAACATCAGTCACCTTATAGAAGCAAGTACAAAGAATTGATTCTTAAAGCATACAATAATCTATTGAATGTTTAATTCTTGAAACCATACTTAAGGAAAGGCACCAATAATGCAGATGGAGATGTATGCACAGAGAAGACTTGAGAACAGAATGTGTTCTTACTGTAGAAGAGTTGTAAAGCAGAAAGAATTTTACTTGCTGTAATTTGCCATAAGCTCAAAGAAGGAGCAGTGATTGGATATTGTACATAGGAAGGGTTGACTTTTTTATGAGGAAGATTTTTCTAAGAATTGGAGTTCAAAACTTTGAAGACACCTTTGTGAGATAGTGATATCTGTGTCACTGGAAATTTTAGAGATAATTCAAAGGATCACCTGATATATTCTTGTGAGAGTTAAGACTTTCAAATAGATATTCTCTAAGATACCATCCAGTGTTTAGATCACCTGTTTCTATTTAACTATATTATTTGGGAGTAATTATAATTTAAACAAAACGAAAAAAAAATTTGAATGGTTTACTTATGCCTATTCTGTGACAACAACAAAAGAAAAGCTTTCCATGAACTATGATTTTTTTTAACTTAGTGCTAATGCAGCCAATTTAAAACTTTAATGAAAATGAGACATTTGAAAAACAACCAATTCTTGGCTTAGAAAACAGAAAATGTAATGGCACTTTCTCCTAGCTGAGAGGAATAATTGAAAAATCATGGTTGACACATACAAACATCATTATCTTAGTGTGATTTGTCTTTTCTAACCTGAAGCCTTGAAGCTTTATTTCTCAGTTTTATCAGGAAGATTAGATAATTCAATATATGAAAATAAAAAGTTATCTGTCAATAAGATCTAATTGTATAAATGCTAAACTATTCAGCAAATAAGAGAGGAGTGCAGTATTCCTTACATATAGTCCCCCACTCCACCACTCACATCACAATTTGCTGATCACTCTGTCCATTAAGCAGAGATAGACTTTGCAACAACATTTGCCAGTTTATTCAGAGTAAAAAATGAAGATGATCAAATTTATGGTTTTGATTTGCTAACTAATCTGTAGAAACTCATCCTGTGTCAATCTATTTTCATATACACAAGTTTATTTTATATAATATATTTTTGATTTTGGGAATGGGATTTACTTGGTAGTAGGTCTGAGAAAAATAATTTTCAGGATATTAAAGCTGCTAATCCTGGTAAGCAGACTTTATACAATTGTCAGTGCTATGGTTTTCTGTACAGTAAATACTGTTTGAAGTAAAGGTATTGGGGATTCAATTTCAAATGTTGGACTGTTAGAACACAGATTCCCTCTACTCTGCATCACAACTGAGAAAACAGCTATTTGCTATCAAAACCTGTGAAAAGTCACAGGACCATCTTTACAGAGAGAAGGGACATATACCTCCATAAAGATCTGAGATACTGGACTGTCTTGGTACCACATCACCATGTTCTGAGACTCCTAGGAATTATGGAGAGTCTGACAAAATCAACATGCTCCCAGAGTTAAAGAACTCTTTCCAGCGTCCAACACTCCAGAACTGATGTGCAGTCAGTTGAGGGCCTCAGCACAGGATGGAAAAAAGACTAGTGCCCCAGGTAGCACTGACAATAATTTTAAACTGCATGTCATAAGATGGTACCCAATGACAGATAACCAAATCAAGCAGCGCCTAAGTGGATAGCAGGCTGTTTTGTGACAATGGGCATTTCTTTATAGCCCTCTCACTAGGGAGGTACAAATAACTGAGAAGACAAAAACAATTAACAAAGGAAATCAGCACTTAAACCATTCAAAAGTGAAGACAAAAAGTAGGGAAGAAACAATATACAAAAAGCAAATAAGAAAAAAGAGAATAAAGGCACAAAATGATGGCAATAAAGTACTATATATCAATAATCACCATATTTGTAAATGCACTAAGTTATCTAATCAAATTGCACAGAATGGCCACATGGATCAAAAAAATCTCAACAAAATAGGGCCAATAGATATCAACCAAGATACTTTCATTAGATCCAAAGACAAACACAGTTTGAAAGCAAAAAACACTGGAGATTATGGAAAAATATATCAAAGCAATAGGAATGAAAGGAAATCAAACTGTAATACTAATATCAGACAACATATAGTTCTACCTAATAATGGTAACACAAGACAAAGATGGACACAATATTTTGGTCAAAGGAATAATTCATCATGAACAAATAACTATTATTATTATATATACACCAAATACTATACCACAAAATACGTTAAAAATACTGAAAGACAGAGATATTGACAGTAAAACAACAGTAATAGAAGACTTCAATAAACTGCTTATATGAAAACATAGATAATTCATAAATAAAGAAATAAAGTCCCCAAATTAAGTAATAGATCCTATAGACCTAAAAGACATACAGAGAGCATTATGTTCCAACAAAAAGAAAAAATATTTTACATTCTTGTCATGTACTCATGAACTGCTGCAAGAACTGACCAAATCCTGGAACATAAAATAAGCTTCACTAAATTTAGCAAAATTGAAATTACAGGAAGCATCTTCACTAACCATAAAGGTAAGAATGGAATTGAATCAGAAACATACACACACAAAAAACAAGCACAAAGATGCAGAGATTGAAAAACATGATACAGGATAATCCCTGTATCAATTTATGAAAACTGAAAACAAGTTTTAAAATAATATGAAACACACTACCAGTACATTTGGGATGCAGCAAAGGCAGCTCTTGGAGGAAAATGTATAGGTATAGAAGTGCACATCAAAAAGGAAGATACAGGAGAAGTTCCAAAATTACAGAATATTTAACAACACTAGCTCACCTCCAACCCACAGAAATGATAAAAATAAAACACTGCTGCAAATACAACTGCTGAAAAGGAACAACAGTCAGCACCTCAACAGAGACAGGATACACATTTATATAAATGGTTGGAGAAGAATTTGTCTCCACACTGTGCTGTCCTATTTGGTGACTCCAGGATTATAGGGAGAGATCAGTGTTACAGATACTCTCCAGGAGCTTTGGCCCTTCAGCTGCCACAGTACCTGGAAAATGACTTTTAGACACTGAATCAAATACCTCAACATGAGCTGGGAAGAGGAATAGTGTTGTAAAACAAGATGCTGTTTCCATATAGTACCAGTTCTGGAGACCACCAATGCAAAAAGTTTCCAGGGAGACCTTCCTTCTATGGCACTAGCATACTTGTGCAGAACTGTTGTTGCTCAGAGCTGCCTTTCCATGGGCTACTAGAAACAGATAGAAATTTGAAAGCACTTGGAAAGACAGATGACTGGTATCAAGCAAGTAACATTATATTCTACCTCTCTAATGGGAAAATAACTGGGAGGACTCCATCAATATAGAAGTTTCAGTGAGTAGGCTAGAAGAATTCTTCAACTGAATTGTCAAGACAGAACGTAGGGAAGTTGAATGCATCCAAGGAAACCAAAAAGAAAAAAGAGAGAAAAATATAATCAAATGAATGAAGACAGCATATGAGACCTAAAGGAAAATTCAAGAGGTGAAAAACGTTTGCGTCATAGGGGTCTTAGAAGGAGTAGAGATAGATAAGGTGACCATAAACATATCTGAAAAATAATAGATGAGAATTTCCCTAACCTAAACAAGGAAGTAGACCTCCAGATCCAGGAACTTCTAAGTTCCACAAAAATTAAGTCACAGACCTATATCAAGGCACATCATTAAAATGACAAAACACAGGAGAGAGAGAATTTTGAAAGTAGCTAGGATAAAAAGAGTTATGTGCAAAAAGGCCCTATAAGAATTTTGGTGGATTTCACATCTTAAACATTGTAGGCCAGAAAGGAATGGCATGATATAGTTAAAGTTCTAAAAGAAAAGGACTCTCAAGCAAGAATACTCAACTTTGCTAAAATATTATTTTTAATTAAAAAAATGATGATCTTCACAGACAAACAAAAGTTAAAGTTATTCATCACCTCACAATCAGCTTTAGAAGAAACATTAAAAGAAGATACATACAATGAAAACAAATTCCACTTAGAACCAACAAGACAATAAATAGATCAAATATGGGAGAAGAAAGATAATAAAAAATGCCAAAGGCTAGAATGGATTCAAGATTAACTTGCTTTCAAATTAAAACATGTTGTAAACAGATAATTTGTGAAAACCCCAGATTAACCTCAAAATATAAACACACAGAAAAAAAATCAAAGGAGCAAATAAAAAGAGGATTTATCCACTTATGGTTCCAACATGGTAGAAAGTTAGCATTTCAGGCTGCTTTATCCCCACAGAAAAACTAAGAAAATATCTACTTGATTATCACAACCTGTGAAAAGAAATGGGACCAGCATCTCCATAGATTGAGAGGACATATACCTACATAAAATGTAAAAGAAGCCTGTCTTTCTTGGAGTTATGTTTAATTGTTCTGAGACTCAAGAATGTAGGAATAGTCAGGGGAAATCAGCAGGCACTCAAAGCTAAAGGATTCTCACTAGTAATGACCAGTCCTGAATTGGCTTGAAATCACTGAATAAGGGGTCTCAGCGCAGTGTGGAAAGCAGACTACCCTAGTAAAAACAGACATAGCTCTCAAAATGAGCCATCACAGGAGGTTGAAATTGGGGAAAACCCTGAGATAAGTGATTGTCTTATCCTCCATTAGCAAACTGGTTCTGTGCTATCAGGAACTTTTGAAGTTCTACCCCCAGGTCAAATGGTGAAATTAGGAGCTCTAGTTGGCAATACAACTACTCAAGAACTGAGATATATTTAGAAGTGAGAAAATAACAGCTGCATGCTTGCTCCATTCTGCGGAATGTGTTAGAACTGTGATGTGTTTGGTTACTAGGGACCTAAAATAATAATTTCTTCCTCTTCCTCTTCCTCCTCTTCCCCCCTTCCTCCTACTCCTTCTCCTCTCTCTCTATCTCTTGGCATTATTGTTTATACCTTTGGCTCCGAGGGAACCCTCTACATTCCTTACAACAACTCCAATCCTGTAGGCTGGACTCTCAGACCACAACAAAGGATCACTTTAGAGCTTCCAGAAATCTGACAAGTGTTTATATCACACAACCAAAGAAATTCCAATGTTCAAACTAAGATCTAGACCTATTCTGTGCAATTTAACACCATAGCACAAGGTCTTTACATCAGAAAAAAAATTAACTTAAAGGAATAATCCCAAAATATCAAACAGATTGAATAGACAGAAAAATATACATGAAATGATGGAAATGAACAAAACCCAGAGGAAACTCTGAATGTAACAGACTTGAACAAACTTCCTGGTGAGGTATTCAAAGCAAAAGTGATAATCATACTCAATGAAATTGGGAAAACAATGGAGGAACAAAAAGAAAACTACAACAAAGAGATAATACTTGAGGCAGCTCAAAACAGAAGTGAAGGAGCTAAAGAACACAATAGCTGAACTGAAGTGCACAATAGAAGGTCTCAAAAGTAGGGCGGAAGCTTCCAATAGAAATAATCAGGTAGAAGATAGGGCAATGGAATACATTAAAGCAGATAAGAAAAAAGAAATAGGAATTAAAAGAAACAGACAGCTTATAAGACCCGTGGAGTATTGTCAAGTGGAATAACATTTTCATCATAGGCATTCCAGGGAGAAGAGAGATAAGTGGGCAGGAACCGTATTGGAAAAAGCAATAGCTGAAAAAAATACCTAACCTAAAGAAGAAAGAATTCCAACCCCATGAAGTTCAAAGAGTTTAAAAAATAAAAGAAAATCCAAATAGACTTACACTAAGACACATCATCATTAAAATGTCAAAAATTCAAGATACAGCATCTTAAAGACAGCTAGAGAAAAATGTATTGCATACAAAGGGGTCCCAATAAGACTGCCAGCATATTTCTCAACTGGAACTTTACATGGAATTGCATGATATATTAAAAGTGCTGAAAGAAACAAATTTCCAACCTACCCAACCCTGCTAGATAATCACATGAAATTGAAGAAATGATAAAAAAGGTGTGCAGATAAACAAAAGGTAAAATAATTCAACACGGAGACGAGAACATGAGATTGCCCTGCATCATAGTATTTGCCCAGTTCAGGAAACCTAGGCTGCTGATCCCAGGGACCTCAGATCAGAGGCTCCTGACCTACAAGGCAAGAGAGGTGCCTGAACAACAAGAGGTGCCTGAACAACAAGAGGTGCCTGAACAACAAGAAGTGCCTGAATGAATTAGAAAATGTCACCTACATTTTCGCTGCTTTCAGAAGACTCATCTGCATTCAAAGGATGGACATGGGCTCAAAGTCAGTGGTTGGAAGACAAACTTAATGTCAAATAGTAACTAAAAAGAGACAAAAGCAAGAACTGCCTTTCTTATATCAGATAGAAATAGATTTTCAAAAAAAAAATATACAAATGAATGCTACATAATGATCATGGGGTCAATTCAACAAGAAGACATATATCTTATTTATATATGTGTCAAACTGAAGAATATCGAAATACATTAATCAATTATTTACAGAGCTAGAAGCATACCTCAAGAGTAATAGAGCAATAACAAGCATATCATCATCCGACTTACAACAATGGACAGATCAATCAGCCAAAAATAATAGGGAAACAACAGCTTTAAATGACATATTTGAACAGATTGATTTAATAGACATTTAACAAATGCTTCATCCAATTACTGCAGAACTCACATTTTTCTCAAATGGTGCTGTAACATCTCAAGTATTAGACCATATTTTGGCGAAAAATGTCTAAACAAATCAAGAAAAATTGAAATCATGCCAAGCATCTTCTCAAATCACAATGGTTTAAAACTATGAATCATTCACAAAGAGAAATTATAATGATTTCAAAAAATTTGGGTGACAAACAACAGATTTCTAAATAACACTTGAGTAAAAGAGGAAATCAAAGGAGAATTTTAAAACACCTGTAGATAAATTAAAATGAAGACTTGAGCTACCATATCTTATCAGCAATACTAAGAAGAAAGTTTATTGCAATCCAGGTCTAACTCAAGAAACAAGAAAAATCACAAATAAACAATCAAATCCTATATATAAAGTAACTAGAAAACAAATAAAAGTTGAAACCAAAAGACAGCAGAGGAAGGAAATGATAAATATTTCAAACAGAAATAAAATAGAAATCAAAAACACAATCCAGAAGATTAATGAAACCTAAAGCCTGTTCCTTGAAAAACTAAAAAAAAAAATTGACAAACCTTTGGCTAAGCTCACTAAAAACAATTAAAAATTCTTATAGCTAGATTTAGAAATTAAATGGGAGAATTTACAAAAGATACCCCAGAAATGCAAAGTTTTGTAAGATGTTGCTATGAATAACTATACACCAATAAATTGTACAACCTCAAGAACGCAGACAGATTTATTGAAACATATAGCTTATATAGATTGAATCAGAAAGAAATGAAGTATCTGAACAGGACAATCACAAGTAAGGAAATTGAAGATGTAATAAAAAACATCAACAAAATTAAAAGCCTAAGTCAGGATCAACTTTACTAGTGAATTTTACCAACCACTCAGAGGAATTAATATTTAATATTCTCAAACTTTCCTAAAAAAATTGAAGAACAAGGAATGCTTCCAAATACACTCTATGAAGAAAACATGTTACACTGATGCCAAAAACAGATAAGGGTGTTACCAATAAAAAATAACAGATCAATATTTCTAATGAACATAGATGCAAAAATCCTCAACAAATATCAGCAAATCCAATCCAATAATGCATCAAAAGAATCATCCTTCATAACCAAGTAGGATTTATTCTGAGGATGCAAGGATAGTTCAACATATGTAAATCTATGTAATACACTGCATCAAAATAACAAGGAAAAATCATATGATCGTATTAATTGATGCAGAGAAAGTTTTTGATAAGATTCACCATCTGTTTATGATAAAAACTACAAACATTGGGATAGAATGAACATACTTCAACATAGAAAGTCCATATGTAATAAATACACAGCCACTGTCATACTCAATGGTCAAAAACTGAAAGTAAAGATAAGAAACAAAACAAGGCTGTCATAGCTCTCATAACTGATTTTTAATATTATACAGGAGGTATTAGCCAGGGAAAATTAGGCAAGAAGAAATAATAAGGATTCAATTTTGAAAATAAAAGAAAAACTGCCACTATATGCAGATGATATAAAAATATATGTAGAAAGTCCTAAAATGTCCATCAAAAAGCAAAACTACTAGAACTAATGAATATAGTAAAGTGTCAGGCTACAAAATCATTATATGAAAATCTGTTATTTTATATTAAAATAATTCAGTAAAGGAGAAATAAAAAGTAACATCCCATTTATAATATAAACAAAAATGATTAAATACCTCAAAATCTGCTTAACAAAGGAGGTGACAGATCTTTACAATGAAAATTGTAAGACTGTCTTAAAAGAAATAGAGGAAGATGCAAAAATATGGAAAAATATCCTATGCTAATGACTGGGAATTATTATTATCTAAAATACTGGAAACAACAAATACTGTTGAGGATGCAGGAATAAAAGGAACTCTTTTACACTGTTTGTGGAAATTTAGATTATTATAACTATTATGAAAAGCATATGGAATGAAATTCCCTGTTATTCCATCATCTCACTTCTGGGTATTAACCCTTATAACACATAAACAGCTATTCTCAGAGATCTATTCACCACCCATGTGTATTGCATCATTACATCATTGTTTATTATAGACAAGAACTGGAAACAACCTAAGCACCCATAGTAATATGAATGAATAAATAAATGGTGTACATACATATATATAATGGAATATTACACAGCTTTCCAAAAAGGATGAGATTCTGTTATTTGTGATATGATTAATTGAACTCAAGGAGATTATGCCATGTGAAATAAGTCAGAAGGAGAAAGACAAACACCAGCTGATCTTACTCATTGGTGGAATATAAAGAAAAACAGAAAAGGAATAGACAAAAGAAAAATTAATGCTTGTACACTGAAAATTGAATTTAGGTTCCATCAAGGAAGATTTGAGGGGTGGGAGTAATGGCGATTGGTTTCCAATGCATGACTTTTGTCATGGTGGGCATGGTTTGTTTCCCCATATTTGATGAATAGTGAATAGTGAACCTATATATATGGGCTTATATTATTTTAAAAATCAAAGTTGCTTAATAAATTATTTTTAAAGCCAAAAAAAAGAATTTTCTTCCCTATTGGATTATATTGGCTCTGTTGTATAAAATCAGTTGAAAATCAGTGGACAGTTTATTTCCTGGGTTCTGATTTATGTTTTGTTCATCTAATTGCCTGACCTTGTAGCACTAACACACTTTCTTGAAAAATTGTCTTTGGTTAAGTTCTGAAAATGTTAAATATATATCTTCCTTCATTTTCTTCTTTTTAAAGATATTTTGGTCACTCTAAGTCTCTTGATACTCATAGAACATTAGACTTCTTTATCTCTTAAAAAATTACTGAATTTTGATGAATTGCATAAAGTCTGCAGATAATTTTGAGTATTATTTGTAATTTAATGTTAAGTTTTGCAATCTATTAATGTAGAATTTCTTTGATTTATTGATGTGCATTATTTTCAACAATGCTTTATAGTTTGGAAATTATAAAATTACAAAATTTTGAACATATTTTTTTCTATCATTTGTATTTGGTTTTAATCTATTGCAAATGGTATTTTCTTAATTTGTTTTCTAAATTGTTTATCAAAATTCATAGAAATGCAACTGATGGTTATATATTGGTCATTTATTCTGGAACCGTGATGTACTAGTTAGTTTGAACATAAGTTTTAGTATTTTTATTAATATTTTCTGTATTTGTATTTTCTATAAGATCATTTCATCTGGAACATTGTTTTTTCCAATTTGGAGTCATTTTATTTCTCTTGTCTATTTGTCCCAAGTAGAATAAAGACTAAAGCAATTAGAGCAAGCATCTTTTATTCTCTTCCTGCAGTTTTTTAGTGTTGTTTGCTATTAATACATTTCTCATTGTCATTCTTTCTTGGATTGAGGAAATTAACATCTATTCTCAGTTTGTTGAATATTGTTTGAATTTTGCTAATTTTTTCTACCATAATTGAGATCACTACATAATTCAAAAAACTTTTTCTCAATGCGAAATATGTATTATGTAGTTTCAGATGTTAATTAAATTTTGCAATCCTAGAAATGCAAATAAAAACTTCAGTGAGATACCACCTCACATTCTCTTACACAGTTGTTGGGAATGCAAATAACTGCAACCTCTTTGTAAAATACTATAGAGATTTCTCAAACAAGTAAAGATGGATCCACTATTTGATCTAACTATCTCACTCTTGGCCATATAACAAGGATATAGAATCTCTGATCAGAAAAAATATCTGCACCCCAATATTCGTAGCAGCACTGTTCACAATAGCCAATACATGGAAACAACCTAAATGCCCAACAAAAGTTGACTAAATAAAGCTGTATATATGTACACTCAATGGAATTCTACGCAGTTAGTAAAAAGTGAAACTATGCTCTTTGTAACAATCTGGATGGAATTGAAAGAAATCATGTTAAGGTAAATAAGTCAGAAAGAAAAAGATAATTTTTTCACTCTTATGTAGAATATAATGCAATGAAACAAATAAATATGTAAACCCTAGAAAAAACTCTCGTAAGTGTATGATATAGCAATTTTAGCTATAGGTACAGTTCTGTATGACAGACTTGTAGAATGCATTTATCTCACATAAGCTGAATACCCATTGAGAAGCAATTAATCATTTCCTCCATATTCTAGTCACTGGGAACCACTATTCTACTTTCTGCATCTATGTGTTTGCCCTTATTTGATTTATTTCACTTGAGGTATCATGAATGTTGTCCCATATGGAAGGATTTCCTCTTTAGTAATACTTAATAGTTGTATGCGTTGTAGTATCTGGACTGCCAAATTTTTTACATAGGCCTTTTCACAATGTCTAGAACAGGCTTTTTCCAATGCATGTTGCCTCAGTGTGGAGACAAAAGTTAATCAAGATCTTCAATTTTTACACTTATCACAGATACTTAGATGTAAATTCATCCCTAGCGACAACAATTTTATCAGAGAAACTTATCACAAGCAGGGAGAAAATATAGAGGCACAGTTTTCTTATTTGAAGGCATCCCTTCAAGTAAGAATACCCTTCTGTCTCCTTAACAACCTAGGCCCCCTTTTCCATAACTCAGTGCAGGACATACGTTTTAGGCCTATCCCATTGACCTTACCATGTATAACCATGTAATTTCTCCATATACATGCCATTAAATTTGTTATTTGCTCCCATGAATTGTGTAAGATATTAATTAGTTCATCCAGTCTGTAGAGAACATCAGAGGGATGGGAGAATTTCCTTGCACCCTAAGAGTATATACCACATTTTATTTTCCATACATCTGTTGATAGACATTTACTTTTGTTTCTACCTCTAAGATATTGTGAATAACGTTGCAATGAATATGGGAGTGCAAATATCTCTCAGAATTTGTAACTGTGTTATTTTGTATATATACTCAGATATGAGATAGCTGTATCAAATAAATGTCAGTTTTATTTTTAATTATTTTATATATGTAATATATATTATATATAGATAGATTTTTATATAGATTTTATATATCTATAGTGGTGTCACATATCTATATCTATATATGTATGTATGAATCTTTCTATATATGCAATCTTCCCACTATCACTAAAGCTACATTAAATATTTTTGTGTTTATGTATTAGCATGACATACTGAAGTTTTCTTTCTATTTGACAGATTCCCAGGGACAATATTGTTTAAATGTTTTTTTCTATTTCAAATTGCAATAGAGCCTTACCAATATTAATTTCATAATCATATTTCCAATACATCATGAATGCATCCACTTCCTGTGCATTACTGACAATAACAAATAAAAATAATCTATCAAAATATCAAAAAAATAGTACTGACACCATACAATATAAAGGTTGAAGCCGAGGGTAAACAAATATGGATAAATTAACATCTCTACATATATAATTAACTGTATATATTTAATGAGAAACAATTTAGCCTGTATTATAAATGCCAATAAGCATTTCTACAGAACAGAAAACCACAGGGAACTTTAAAATTGAGAAGAAATATATCAATGTACTAAAATATAAGCAAGTTGAGAAAGTATATATGGGTAGTTAAATACATTCTCTTATTTTGAGGTAGAGAATTAAAGCAATAAAATAAAAACATACTTAAATATCTCATTTAGAAAAGGTAAAGCAGGTAGAATTAAAGTATATTTAATGGAGTAATATCTATCATATTTTCAAATGTTAGATAAATATGTGTGTGTTTACAATCCAAAGAAAGGTAAGATAATCATTAAGATCATGGAAAGATATTTTTAAAAGGAAAGTTGCAAGCAGGTTTGAAGATGAGTAGGCAAGAAAGCAGAAAGAGATAGGAGGAAGAAGCACTTCATTTTATTTTAATTTAGTTGTAAACATTTATTGCCCCCTACCCCAGACCCAAGAATGAACCAGAATACTTGGGGTATACAAGGACTGTACTCATTTGAAGCGGGTTTATCCAAGCACTACTCCGCCAAGGTGTTTCCAGGAAGAGTATTCTTGTGCAATCAAACATACAAGTTCAAATCGTAATTTCTAAAGCAAAATTAATCGAAACAGTAAAAGAGGAATATATGTGTAAAGAAAACAGAAAATGATATAAAACAAAATTAATAATGCATGTGGAGTAACATGGGGAAAAATGTCAAGCTGATTCATTACAATTTATAGAGAAATGTTTACTTCTCCCATATATGTATATTCTTAGAGAGTTAAACTGCAAAATAACAAAGAACACACTAAAGCAAAGTGATAAATAATAGGCTGAAAATAAATAAACTGACATATGAAAAGACATCCTACTGAATGGAAGAAAATATTTGCACATCTGATGAGGGGCCAAAATTTCAAATTATATGAAGACAAAGCTTGTAGGAATAAAACAATATTAGATATGATAAATTATATTACTGAAAGGAACATATGTTTTATCAAGATATAAGAATTAAAAGCCACTGGGCACAGCCGTATATAGTTGGGCAGGTAGTTTATTGCATAAGAAGTTGACTCAAATACATAGGGATTAATATACAGTCCTTACCTGAGAAAGGGAAACATATTTCTCTTTTGTGTGTTTCTCTATCCAGCCTTTAAATTAGATCCCTGTAGGATTCTATATGTCAGTGTGAACATCTTTTATTAAAAGGAAAGGTGCAGACGGGAATGAAGGTGATTAGGTAGGCAGGCAGGAAAAGAAAGGAGGAAGAAGTATTTTATTTTTTCTTTGCTTATTTGTTCACATTGGTTATTTACCCCTGAACCTCAGACTCAAACTAGTGGCATGTGACTTGGGCTCCTCTGAAGATGGTTGACATGAACTGTGCTGCTCCACCAGGGTGTGCCTGGTATAAACATCTTTTTTCCAATTCTCAAAGATTTTGTATGCCCCAAACATCACAGTAATGATATAAAAGCAATTGTGTAAGAAAATAAACTATAAGAAAAGTTTAAATAAAAGGGAAAAAAATGAGTTCTTTCAGAAGCAGAGCTCTAATTTTCTGAAATATAAAAATCAGAAAAAATGTAACAATAAAAAATAAAACTGGAGTATATATGTACAAACAGTGTAGAAAAAACAGTATAGAAAAAAATTTACAAAAATTTACAATATAGCACATAAATTCTTGTAATATGTATTTTTGTTGTTTCATTTTTCTGTCCACCGAACACTAAGAAGAAATAACAAAATACTTGCCCACAAAGAAAAATATGACCATAGAGAATAATGAAAATCATAAAAAGTTTGCAAAAATTCCTATGATAATGCATTACAATTGCAAAACAATAATGACTACACACAAAAATTAAATGTGGATATCATAAACACATCCTCAAAAAATTCTTAAATCAAAGATAATGTCAAAAGTGACATAAAATATATAAAGAATTGCAAAAAATGTTTTATACTGACCTGTAAAATAAAATGAGTTATTCTTAAGGGTAAGTCAATATTTCAACAGTATTGTTGAACCTAGAAGGTATTAAGTGTAGTGAGATAAGTCAGACAGAAGACAACACTATATGTCTTTACTGATACGTGATATACAGAAAAAACAAATCAATGAGTTAAATAAAACAAAATTCAAATTTTAGACTCTAAGACCAAGTCAGTAGTTACCAGAACAAAATGAGTAAGGAGCGTGAACAAATTGGGTGAAAAGTGTCCCCTGCATGGTGAAGGATACAATTGATTTGGTGATGGATAACAATGCAGTATAGATATTAATTTATAATGATGCACACATGAAACTTATAAAATATTATAATACAATATTATATCTGAATAAATTATGTATCAAAATAAATGCATAAACCTTCACAGCAATAAACTAAGCAATAATAAATAAATGATAAAACAAAAATGAAAGTTTAGTACTTCTTTAATAATTAGAAAAACATAGCAAATGAACATAGAATTAGCTAATATATAAATGATAGTAAGTTAATAAAGTAGAACATATTAAATTAGTGAAGTAGGTACAAATAGAAAATACATCTTTATTTTTTAACAGTGTGCTAAAATACATAGATCTTTTATAAATAAAAAGAACTGTAACAAAAAGTAACCAGGACTCTCACTGAGAAGGGGCAAAAATCACAAATAATTCTTTAAAATTTTAAGTTTCTGATATATACATGTTCTATAAAAATCTAATTATCTATAAAAGGATAATTTTCTAAAAAAAAATCAATGACCAAAGATGACTCCCAAAGTATTAATTTTTAAAAATCAATTAATTAATTGATGTTTTACTTTTTTATTTCATTGAAGAAACATCACTTAGTAACATTATATAGGTAAAATGACATGTTTATATAATACGTTATTACCAACACTCCCATTCTATCATTCACCAATAGTTGTTTCCTTCTATACTATTTGTATAACTCCATTTCTCTTCCTTCTAATAGCCACTAATTTGAATTTAAAAGCTAAAAATCTATTTTGCCTCATTTGTTTGATTTCTCTATATAGCATATATGAGTGAAATCATGCTGTGCCAGTCTCCTTCCAACTTATGTCGCTAAACATAATTCACTCTAACTTAATGCATGCTGCAGTAAATGGCAGGATTTCATCTTTTTCAAAAGGTGAATAGTATTCTAATATGTATATATATCATCTCCTCATCTATTCATTTGTCAATGAGCATTTAGATTGTTTCTAGCTCTTGACTACTGCAGATAATGTTTTGATAAATATGGGGGTACATGTATCTGAGAATTAATTTTTTTTGAATTTTGTAAATATCCAGAAATTTGATAATGAGATAATATTGTACTTTTATTTTCAATTTTTAGAGGATTCTTATATACTTCTTTACATAACAGTTGTACTATTTATACTCCCACCAATAGTACATTAGTGCTTCCTTATTTCTCCATCCATGCTAACATATTTTTCCAGTGTTTGTATCACACCACATCTGTCACTAGTTTTCTACCATTCGATCCAGAAATCTTACTTGTAGGTATATATCCAAATAATAAAAAACAGACAAAAATCATAAAGTAGATATTTGCATTCCTATGCTTATAGCAATGGGATTCACAATAGTCAAGAAATGCATCCAAACTAAATGTGTATCAACAGATGACTGATTAAGAAATTTTGGTATTCATACACAATGGAATTCTGCCTCTTTCTTAAATTGTTGTTGTTGTTATTGCATTTTATGAGTTCTTTATTTTGGATATTTACAGTTATTAGACATATTATGTACAAATATCTTCTCCTATTCAGTAGGATGTCTTTTTATTTTGTTAATAGTTTCTTCGGCTCTGCAAAAGCATTTTAGTTTGACATAGTCCTCTTTGCTTATGTTGTTTTTTGTTTCCCTTGGCATTAGATTTGAATTCCTGAAGGTATATCTTAGACCAATTTCAAGGAGTACAACAGTTAGGTTTTCTTCTATATGTTTTATGGTTTCAGATCTTGAAGCCAAGGTTTTAATCCATTTTTAGTTATTTTTCTGTAAGGTGTGAAAAAGTAGCATAGTTTAATTATTTTGTCTGTGGTTCTCCAGTATTTACAGAACACTTTATTGAAGGGATTGCCATTGCTCCATTGCTTGCTCTTAACTCATTTGTTGTGATTTAGCAATCCCTATAATTTTGGGTTTATTTCTGGACTCTCAGTTCTGATCCATTAATCTGTATGTCTCTTTTTTAATTTCAACTCATGCTGATTTGATTATTATTACTTTGTAGGATAATTTGATCTCAGAGAGCATAATATCTTGAATATTGTTGTTCTTTTCCCTCAGAATTGCCTTTTCTATTTGGGATCTTTTATATTTCCAGATAAATTTAATAATTCTTACTCTCTTACTGTGAAGACTATCTTTGGGATTTTTATAAGGGTTGTATTACATCTGTATACAGCTTTAGGTAATACTACCATTAATTAATATTAATTATTTCAAACTGTAACCGTGAAATGTCTTTCCATTTCTGTCTTCTATTTTTAAAGTGATATGCAGTTTTCGAGAACAGATTTTTCGCTTCTTTAAGTGAAAAAAATCACTCAAAGTTTTCCTTGGTGATTTATTATTAGTGGTGCAATATTTAAATATCGTTGTTTTTGTTGAGTTCTTTTTCTGTTAATTTGCTATTTGCATAGCGAATATAACATTTTTGCATATCAATATTGTAGCTTGCCACTTTGTTATATTTTTATTATTTCTAAAAGATTTTTACTACGATTTTTAATATTTTCTATATTTATTGTCAGATTACCTACAATCAGTGATCATTTATTTTCTAATTTGGACATGTTTCATATCTTTTTCTTACCCAGTTGTTCTAGATCAGACTTCAAATACTCCATTGAATGTTACTGGTATGACTGGATCTTAAGGAAAAAGTTTCTGTTGTTCTCATTGAGTATGAAATAGTGAGTTATTCATATATAACTGCTATGTTAAAGCATACTCTGTCTATCTATTTGTTGGTTTCTTATACTAAATAGAATAGTTTTCTGTTTGAAAGGCGATCACTGAATCTTTATTGAAAAAAAACACTATGCTGTGCATTTACTGGTGCATTCTATTAGTATGATTATCAAAATGCTGAATAATTACCATATATAATTTTTATGGGCTGACAACAGCTTTGAAAGTAAACATTAATGAACGTAGAACAGAAATAAAACCATAGTCCAATTCTATTTCTCAATTTAAATGCAAATTTTTAAATGAAATATCAAGTATAACCCGGACGTATACCAAAAGAAAAAATGCATATGTCTAAGAAGGGTTTATTTTTATTTTACTATTTGTTTTCTGGACATTATTACAGGCTGTCACTGTACATTTTTCTTTCTCTTATTCTTTTCTTTTTAGCTTTAAAAACATGTTTTATTTGTTTTTCCTTTTAATTTTGTTCTTTGTTTTTCTATGGATTTATGCTTTGAGGTTGCCCTGGGGTTTGTATACAAGTTTCTACATTTATAACCTTTTATAACTTGAAAGCGAGTTAGTTGCAAGTTCGATCTGAAAGTTTACATTTTTACTCTCCTCCTACCCACATTTAATACTTTTGATGTCTTGTTGCTTCTAATCGGGGTTATTTTACATTTTACAGTAATTTATTTAGTATTTCTTATAATGCTGGTTTAGTTGTAAAATTATTTAAATTCTATTTATCTGTAAAATTCTTTATTACTCTAATTTTAAGTAATAGCTAAGAGGAGTATTTTTATTTGGAAATCCTTTTCTTTCAGCATTTTGAATATATTATGCCTTTTACTTCAGTCCTGTAAAGACTTCGCTGAGAAATTTGCAGCAAGTCTTATATAAGGATTCCTTGTATGTGACTCATTTTTTTGAATTGCTCTAAAGATTCTCTCTTTAACTGTAATTTTTGTCTTTTTAATTATAGTATAATCTTGCAGCATCTAGTTTTTTTGTTTATTTATGACTTTTTCAGCTTCTTGGATTTGAATGTTTATCTCTGCCACATTCAGAAAAAAAATTTCTTATGATTTTTTTATCATTATTGAAGGGATATTGCATTTTAACATTAACTTGTTATATATATATATAATTTTTTACATTTACATATAGTACAGTAGGATTACCAATATCCGACCTCCCTTTTTTTCTCCCTTCATTAATAGTTAATTCCCTTCATCCCATTTCCCCACCCCTCCCCCATCACTTTGGTACCCCCTAATTTGCCTTTTTGTGTCCCACCTCTAAGAGTCCATACTTGTTTGAAATAGTGTTCTCTCTCTCCCCATGTTTAGTGTCATTTAATTTATGATATTAATTTGTTTTCTATCTCTTTACACATCATATGAGTGCTATGATATAATGTCTGTCCTCCTTCTGGCTTATCTTGCTAAGCATAATTCTCTCCAAGTGCATCCATGTTGTTGCAAATGGCAGGATATGTCCTTTTTGATGGCTGTACAGTATTCCATTATATATATATACCACATCTTCTTTATCCTCTCCTCTGTTGATGGGCATTTAGGTAGTTTTCACCTCATTACTATTGTGAATTGTGGTACAATAAACATGGGGGTGCACATATCTCTTTGGATAAGTGTTGTGTTTTTAGGGTAAATAAATAGTAGGGGAATAACTGGATCATATGGAATCTCCATTCTCAATTCTTTGAGGGTCTCCATACTGTATTCCAAAATAGTTGCACCATTTTACATTCCCACCAACAGTGAATTAGCGTTCCCTTTTCTCCACATCCTCTCCAGCACTTGTTATTTCCTTTTTTTTTTTTTGCATAATAGCCATTCTTACTGGTGTGAGGTGATACCATATTGTTGCTTTGATTTGCATTTCCCTGATGACAAGACAAGTAGAACATCTTTTCATGAACCTGTTGACCGTCTCTTTGTCTTCCTTGGAGAGGTGTCAGTTAAGGTTATCAGCCCATTTTTTTTTGGATTGCTTACATTTTTGCTGTCCAATTTCATGAGTCCTTTGTATATTTTAGACATTAACCCCTTATCCGAGGTGTGAAAGGCAAGTATCCTTTCCTATTCAGTTAGATGTCTTTTTGTTTTTATGTGAGTTTCTTTTGCTGAGTAGACACCTGTTATTTTTATGTAATCTTATTTGTTAATTTTGGATTTTATTTTCCCTGTGATGGGAATTGAGTTGCCAAATATATCTCTTAAGTCTATGTACAACAATGTTTTGTCTCCATTCTCTTCTTTGTATTTGATGGCTTCTGATCTTATATATAGATCTTTAATCCATTCTGAGTTATTTTTTGTTATGGTGTTACCCTTTATCCTGATGCAATGGCCTTGTGTTAGTGTATCAGGGTACATAATATAGACATGGGATTTGGGACCAGAATGTTGGACTTTATATTAGTTTGTGACTTCTGCACCAGAGAGAATGGATGGAATTCTAGAGCCAGCACATTGTTGAGGCCTAAGAATTCAACTTTCTGATTTGAGTTGATGCAGGATGTACAGATGTTTTCTTCATTGTCACAGGCATTAATCTCAAAGTACAAGTAGAGAGACTCAAGAGAACACTTGTACACTGTTTTGGGGAGTCAAATTGGTGCTATCATATGGTAGCAGTATGGAGATTCCTCCAAAAATTGAGAATAGAAATTTCATAAAATCCCAATGTTAAGTATTTAACCCAAAACACAAAATAAATTAAGAGGGATATATGCAATCTTATGTTTAATGCAGAATTATTTATAATAGCCAGGATATAGAAACAACCTAACTGCATGTGTGTATCTATATCATTTGTACCTGTATCTATATATGTGTATGTAACTAGACAACCATAAAAAGACACAATTCTGATATTTGTGGCAATACGTATAAAACTAGAGGAGATCATGCTGAGTGAAATAAATCAGATGAAGAAATAAAAATATTAAATTATTTCACTTATATATGTGCTATACAATAATGTAAAATAGCAAACAAAACAAATACTAACCCTTACACACTGAAAACAGAACTCAGGTTGCCAGAGCAGGTGATAATGAGTGGTGGGAGCAAAGAGTAGTGAAGGTCCACTGGACAGTGGTGCAGGTTGGTCAGAAATTTGATGTTGGGTATATTATGAAATATTTGATAAACAGTAAATCTGTGCATGTAAATTTATATTGTTTTGTAAAATCAATATTGCCTCAATTAAAAAAAATCTCATTTTGATAACAAATGGGCAACTCCGTCTTCACTCTTATAGTAATATATGTAAAAGCAAGCACTTTGCAAACCATTGAAAATATTTATACATTTAAAGAATAAGCTACTAAAAGTATTTTAAATTTTTTACATTTAATACAAACCACTTCTTTGAAGAGCCACAGAGATCAGATAGACAAAGTACATGTGTAGGGTGAGGCATTGTGGTGGGTATGCAGTATTTATAGCTCGGCGATTGCAGATAGAGTGGCACTAACAGGAGTCTTATCAGGTGGAAGAAGACCAATTCACTCTATTGTCTGTCTCTCACCGATAATTAGATTATAAATTAACTTAAAATATTATAGATTCCTCTATTTTGGTAGATGTATAAGTTCACTGGGTCTCGATTTATTATCAGGTTATGCAACTCCCTCAATGGATTCTCCAGACCTCATAGTGATAAAGACCAGTAAATAGCTGACAAAAATAAAAGATGGTGGACCCCTTCCATGACTGATGCTTGCCTTTATGCCCTGTTTTTTTGACTTGCTCTTTTATAGAGTTATTGATGTATTTTATATATAATTCTGATGGCAATTTGGATGTGACATTTATTATTAGATTTTTGATAGGGACAGAAAAGGAGCTATAAACATTCAATAATGTTTAGAGTGATAAATACCAGAAGCTGACACCTTAACTGCTGGAACTGAGGGAGCTAACAGACAGATTGATAGCAAACAAACATATCTTCATAGTATCAGACAAAACAAGAGGTAATCAACAAAAGGGAAAAACAAACCAGACAGGATAAAACAGCTCACTCCTTGCCCACTTTAAAATTAAAATTTAACCAAGCAGCTAAATGAGAGAATAAATGAATAGCCACCCTGATAACTAGCATATGTAAAAGTGGGAGTTGTCACATGATCTACCTCCTCTTTCTTTTCTCACTTTTCAGAAGAAGGCCTTCTCTTTCTCTTGAGAGTGCTGTTTTCTTTTTCTGATAAAAATTCCCCTGGCTCATTACCACTTTGAGTGTGTCCTAAAATTCTTCTTAGAAATTCAATTCAAGAACATAACTTACAGGGTCAGAAAGAACTGGAAAGGTGAGAGGAGGGACAGTCCAGCACTGGAGAAGTTGTTATCCCCTCCTGGGACTGGGATTTCCTGGACAGTCTGGGCAACATATTAATCTTTAGGTCACAGTTTGGCATCCCTTCCCAGATTTTCTGCAAGTCTCCAACATTTCCAAATTAGATCCATACCTCTTCCTCTCCTGACATTTGAAGGAACATAGCCAGGAGAAAGTTAATGAGTCAACTTTCTTTGGAACTTCAGCATGTTGCTTTTCAAAAGCAGATCTCTGAGAGAAGCAGGACCTGAGAATTGTAATTGTTGCACTACTCTGTCATTCTGAGCCCTCTCTAGAAGGGGTGCTGGAGTCGTCTGCTGCTCTTTTCTTTTTCTCTCTATGACAGAGGAGTTCAGCCTTGTCATCTCTGAGCAATCATTTCATGCTGGACCAGCAGGACATTGACTCTTGTCTCTTGTCCTGCACTGATTGAAAATCCCCCCCAAAAAATCTGAGTTCTGTCAACTTTGTAAACCATAAGTAAAATAACTGAGAATACAGGGCATTCACCCTTTACATTGAGAGTCAAAAATACCTCTTCCTCAATCTTATTTCCCATTCCCTGTACCCTTTGTAATTATACTCCATTCTGTTTGCACTCCTTTCTACCATAATACTGGGATAAGCTTGGTTTTCTATGTGAGTTTATGGCCATAAAAACCTATCCTCTAGAAAAATATTGTGTTTTCTGGGAATATTCCCTACAGTGGGGGAATGAGTGATGTTTCCAGTGGGTAAGGGATCCAAGAAAATAGGTTTTCCTTTTTTTCCCTGTTCTCATGCTTAATTTGTGACTTGGTAAATTGTCACCATAATGTCCCCAGGGAAAAAAGTCACTCTCTTTTCCTTAGTATCATAGATTGAGGCAAGAAACAGTTCTTCAAGGATCAAAATGATGTGGTCTATGGAAAGAACTCTTCCTCTTTAGATGACTTGGCAGCTGTTTTTCTCCTTTAAAATATCCTTGAAAGAAGTCATTGAGATCTTAAGTGGTCATCTTCCTATATGGACACTAGAGCTCAGGAATTCCATCCTGGTATTCACAAAATTTATGTGGGTCACTCAGTATATCAGATTTCTCAGGGAGACCCACCTCCAAGCCTCCTGGAAGTTGGAGACAGGTTCAAATCATGGATGCTGCAATGGGTCGGAGGGAATGACAGTCAACCACAAGACACTTTGATAGACTGTAACAAGCTAGAGGTTGCCAGGTAGCAGGGTTTGGGAGGACTGGGGTAAAGTGACACCTGCTCCCCTTTCCCTCTTTACATAGGGAACTTTCATAGATCCCCTTTGTTTTCAGTTTCTCTCTCCCTGAAGCCCTGAAGCGGAAAATGGGAAATATTCAATAAGTTTCCACAAAAAAGGGCACATGCTAAAAAATTGGAATACTATTAGCTCTAATTCTCTAAAGCAAAAATAACATTTTTCTGTAATACAGTCTAGCCCCAGAGTAACTCAGATGAGAATAAATGGCCTGCTAATGAGTCTTTTAATTAAAATATCCATTTTAAAATAGATCTGTTCTGCCAACAGCAGAATGTTGGAGGCAGAAAACAGAGCAAGGTAGAAGTTGGAGCTGGCAGAATCGCAAGGACACCAGACCCGGGGCACGCTGTGTGAAAACACTGGAACAGTGTGTCTGTCACTGTTCAACCACCAAAATAAGACAGATACAGTTATTTTGTTAGAGAGCAAAGGCTGTATAAGCAATCCAATGTAACTATAAACTTGCTTACATAAGCTGCTTGAAGCAATGCTGTGTATTAACCCAATAAATAAGTGGAGACCAGGATGGTCAGGGCTTTGGTCCAAGAGAAGAGACACCATTGGTCCCTTGACCCGAGCTTTCCTATATTCTTATACTCTCTCTTGAGTTTCTCATTCTCCTGTGGCACCTTTCCTTTCCTCACTGTCCCTGTTCCTAACAGCAGAAAAAGAGGATTGAAGTTCCTTATGTTCAAGTCTTTATGGCACTTAGAAATCAACCTGATCTATGTGGAGAAAATACCCAAGGTGATTCAAAAGGAAATTGCATTGTTAGAGCAACTGCTGCACCAAGAATAGAAAAAGACTCTTCCCCAGACTAAGAAATGCTCACTTTCACCCACCCTTCCATAACTCTGACATCCTTTAACCCTGGAGTCCTTCCTGGATTTACTCTGTCTCTTCCAAAAAGTGGCAGGGGCACCAATAGGCATTGATTGCATTCATGTCCCTTTTTCAATGACAGACTTAAAAAATACAAAGAACAACTGAGAACTTTTCTGAGGACT